>VWYH01002724.1:418649-680188 GCA_013399365.1 Pampusana beccarii
TTTTTTATAATGAATTTATATAAAATATCAATTATTTATAAATTATTTATTTTATTTTTTTTTTTTTTTTTACTATGGATGCAGCAAATCATCAGTAAGACCTGCAGATTTGATTTAAAAACTCAATGTGATGGAGAAATGGCCATATTCATAGGTAAATTATTGTAGTGCTTAAGTATCTGCTCTATTAGACAACTGAAGATATGTTTGCACAGCCATGCAATTTGCCAGGGAAAAACAACAAATCCCTTATGGAATGGTCTGAGAAGCAGTCTGTACTTTGTATTTTGTTGTGTAGTTACATCCTAAGAAACCATGTGTAAAGCCTATGTTTTATAGGCTCATGACTCTAGTATTTCATAGCTATGTCAAAACTTCAGCTTTTATTTCAAAATTGTTATTCACATTCATATATACCAGGAAGGGTTTGAAAACAAACAATGGCTACAATGCTACTATTTGGGTTTACTGACATTGTGAAACTGCAGAATGGAAATACTGAGGTGGCATATTGAGAATTTCTATTAACTTTAGCCTGTGGAAAATTGGGTCTCTATCTTACCCTTATATGAAGCGGAACTCCGAAAATGCTGCTCTCTGGTAAGCCTGCAGGTAGGGCAAGAGTAAAATACGACCTCTATGTGGTGGCTGCAGTAGTTGTTTATTATCCCCATCCTCCTTTCTCTAGGACCTCTTACACTCCTTTCCTTCTCCTCACCTTCCAACGTTTCCCACGTGAGGCTGAGCGCTTTGTTCCCACTCCTCACTTATAGAGCATTTTTTCTCCCACGTAATTAGCGCTGAAAGAGCTCGTGCCTCCCTTTGAAGTGTCATACTGGGGACACCAGTGGCCGGGCTGCCGAGGTACCAGCCTGTCAGACGCAGTTTCAGGCAAACTGCTGGTAAACTCGTGCGAGTGAAGGGGTGGAGATGAGGGGAGGCTGCATAAGAGTAATCGTGTGATCGTGAGGGGTGAGGCTCCTGTTACCACAGAAAATGCCCTCACTCTCCACAGAGAGTGCTCTGGCATAAAACCATCTAGCATACACCCTAGTTTTAACCTACCACCCTGCTGGTTGTCCCCCAGCCCTGGATGGAGCACTCTTAAGGATCATTTTGATAGTCCCAAAACAAAGTGATTTCTGGTGGAGAGCCTGGCTGTCATTCTGTACCAAGAGCACTGGCTTTCTCTGTTTGCCTGCTGTCCTACAGGGTTTTGCTTAAAAACAACTGCTTCAATTGTTAGAAAAATGATGTGGTGCCTGGTAGAAGTCAGAGTACAAATGTATCAGAGACAGCAGCAAGGAGCTACCTGCCTTTCTGGCTAGCTGAAACATTGAAATAGCCCCAGAAACATGAGTGCAGCTCAAACTGACAGTACAAGAGTAGCATTTCCGCCCCTGTGATGAACTAATGTCCTTCCCATATGCTATCAAAAACTAGTCAGTCTTCAATTGTCAGAATGAATTTCAGGTGAAAAGCCTTTAGTGTGCCCGCTTCAGAGAGAGGTAAACTGAGGAACAGAAACATCTGCCCTGCTTGGGTTTGCCTCAAATGAAGTTGCCACATGCTTAGATCACAGGCATTGTTGAAGATGCAGCCAAGAAAATGCTGTAGCAAGGGTGAATATAAATTGCAATACAGTATTATGCCATGATAGCACCTTTATTTCAATATATTCTCAGTTTTAACTTACTCGATACAGAAAGGATTCCTTAAGAAAAATGATAAGAGGGTTGAGAAGGTGTGGGGAGACTCATTCTAGCCTCACAGTTCTTAAGCAGGGTACTGAAGTGCATTAAACAAGACAGGAAATTCATAGTTTTCAGGCTGTGTCAGCCTTGTTTCACAATACAGTTTGGGCTGAAGGACGTAGCCGTAGATGTTCCTCAGTGGCACATGTGTTCTCATTTAGCTGGCCTTCAAACAATGCAGCCACTACCCTTCTCCCACTTCTTCTGGATTAGCTTCATGACTAATTGTGGCAAAGCTGAGGATGACGTGCAACGGGCTGCTCCTCTGATAAGCCAAGGGGACACATCACCAACGCTGAATGACGCTGATTTCCGAAGGAATTCAGATCTCGGAATTTCTCATCGCCTCCCACAAATCCTCTGCTGAGAAGGCAAGATCAGGACATACGCTTTAAAACCTGGGGAGTGGCCTGATGTCAGACACAACAACGGATGCAGTGCCCAGAAGTGTAGGAGTCGGGAGGCTGATTTACGACCGTGCTAGGGGAGAGAGTATTCCAAAACGCCTCTTGCCATTTCCTCCTAACGCAATGGCTGCACAGCCAGGCCTTCCAGCAGGAGAGAGGTCAGCAGAACAGGATTACATAAGGCTGCTTGCTATGCAGAAAAACACAGATGGCCTAAAAGTGTTTCATTTTTTTAGATGTCACATGCCCGAGAGCTGCAGTTTGAGGCAGGAGTCTCTGAAGAGCAAGTAGAGCAAGAGTTGTTCTGTTCTCATTTTAACATAAATCTGGAATCTCTCTGGGAAATAAGTTTTGAAGAAAGGAGCTGGCTCACAATCCAAGCAATTTTGAATTGCCTCCCGTTATTTGTATTTCATCTTCAAGTGCTTCGGAGGCATATTTGGACACTTGCACAGACAGTCATCAAGAAGACACTAGTTCCAAATTCAGATGGGATCATCTGGTTGGATTGAATTCCACATGGTGCAGCAAAACAGAGGTTCAACAATCCCTTGCTTCTCAATAAAGACTCATTCACCACTATTTGGTTTGAAGTGCACTGCTGCTTCTCCTTTTTACTCCCCGTATTATTCTATCACATCTTAATCCAGAATTACATGTTGTACTTATTAGAGGGATACAAAAGGACAAATCTCAGTACAGAAATTATAACCAGTGCTATACAGATTTGCAAAATGAAATTTCAGCTCTCACCAATCTTTTTTCATTTTTATTGAATGTTTTCATCCTTTGATGTTTGTTACAATTAAAAACTCTCATTTCTTTTCATTTCTTATGGTTAAAGAGCTGTGATTTCCTGACTTACAATAGCCTTTTTTCTCCTTTTACTTTAATTCATCATTGCCTATAATACACCTTTTCTTTAAAAATAAATTATAACAAAATCAAACAAAGGTGAAACAGAAGTTACTATAGAGCTCTAGTCCCATCTGTCAAGGTGAAAATCAATTTCAGACATAGATGTAAAAGGAATAGCTTTTCAACAAGTTAATTTATAAATTGAGGGAGTTACTATGCTAGACATGACATATTTAAGCAAACTCAATGTTCATGATAAGTACTAGAACGACAGTGCTGTAAATTCAGTTCTTCTCCTTAGTGTGGCAATAGCACCATTTACACAGTTCTTTTCTTCCTTTTCACGAAAGATGTTTTCTTCCCTTGCTTCTCAGCACAGACAACATATAGGGGCCTTGCAGTTTTCCTAGGCATCATCCCAAGCCTAAGGCAAACTGCAGGAACTCTCAATCCTGACACATTTTTGTGTAGCCTGCTTTGAAACACATCAGAGAGTGGAGACTCCACAGTCTCCTCAAGTGATTTATTATCCTGTTTTCCTGCCCGTAAGTACTAGTAAGCTTTTCAGAATGTCTAACCTAAATCTGCCTTATTGCAATTAAGTTGGTTCTTCTTTGACTCACCAGGGACATGGACAACAGATGATTTTCCTCCTCTTTGCAGCAATTTGGACACAGACTTTAAGTAGGAGAACAGATAGCATGGTATAGTAACAGTGTGGACAATAGGAAAAATAGTGGATCATCTGTTGAACATCCTAAATGTCAGTGTATTAATTTGTACGTGAAATGAAAGGAGTTTGGGAATCAGGGAGAGGATCAGAGAGTCCTTCTGCATGATCCGTGTTATGTCTGAATTATGCTTAAGCTGTGGCCTGAGTCGCTGCTCTGGAATTTTTGTTTAGAAAGGTTTAGCCTACCACAGAAGGTCCTTAGTTAGAAGTTTTCTCTTGTTTTTCTCTTCTCTAGGTCAAAACCACCCAGTTCGTCAAACATTTCTTTGCAGATCTTGTCTTTTGAACCTTTTCTATATTTTTTTTTTCCAGAGGACTCTCTTCAGATGCGAAAAGATACTGAACTATTGTTATTACTGAATCCAGTAAGTGTCTAAGAAATTAGTCAGAAAACTGGTCTCTTGAGCCCTAAATGGCTGCTTCTTTATAACTGAGCAAGTGTCTTCTTTTGCCTCATGAAAATGCTGCAGCTGCACCCCTAAAGCATAACCAGACCAGGTCAGCCTCAGCAGTTTTCCATGGTTTCTAATAAAAGTGCCCATTAGCACAGCTGTGATGTGTACACCTGTTCAACAAGAGCAGGGTTGAGCTCATATCTCCATTTTAACATGACACTCAAACATTCAGTAGCCTTTAAGTATCCCCTTACAATCAGAGGACCTTATAAAGTGCATTCCTAAGGAAGCAAAAAAAGGTTCCTGAAGTAATTAAGAAGAGTTTGTGGTCCCTCAGTAATCTGCATACTGGTTTTTCTATTAGTTTAAACAAGAAAGTGTCTTCTGGTGTCTCAGAGGAATGTAACATGCAAATGCTATGACTGGTTAACATGAAGAACAGCATCACCAAGCCATGACCCCAGACTGGGATGCAACATCAGGTGGTAGCAGAAGAACATGCCTGCTGGCACCGTGCTCTGGGGCATGGGGCCTCTGCTAGATGTCATCTTCCTTGCTGAAGTTTAGTGCCACAGCCTCCCCTCTGTCGTGGGACCCTATACGCCCGAGCGAGCACACCTAGTGAGGGAACAATAAATCAGGGCAACCAGCTGTGCCTGCCAGGAAAGGTCAGGCAGCAGGAGGAAGGCTGGGGAGCAAGGATAGAAACGCAGGGTTGGTCGCGAGGAAGGAGCCTGCGACAGGAGCCAGCTTTGTGAGTTGTGAGAGACTGTGCAAGAGGCACGGAAGGTGGCTACTTGTTGAAGAGAGAAGACGGGAAAAAAAAGATGGTCCGCTCATTCAGTATAAAATGATCGAGGAGATGAGGTCAGTGAGAGAAGCTGAACTACGGAGGAACTGGATGTACTGTTTAACAAAGGCAAAAAAAGATGCTGAACACTAAGAGATGCACTCAACTAGAATCTGCATAGTTTTTCCAGAGACATAACAGGAAAATGTCTACAACACCTGGTGAGCAGTGTGTTTGACCTCTCACACTAAACAAAAAAACAAGCTTACTGAAAATAGAAGGGCTTGTTCCTGGGGCCTCATTGGATATGTATACAAAGTATTTCTTTGATGGGTTTTGGGGAGAGGGTGGGGTGAAGAAAAGTCTGTTGCAGAATTGAAGACTTAATAGCAGCTGATAAATACTGTAAATATTTCATTTCTACAGCCAGGCAACACTTGGAAACAAGCAAGGATGCCTCTGATCTCCAGTTGCTAATGAAATTATATTGCGCTATTGCTTTGCTATTTAAAAAACATCCAGCAACATTTAGATGGTTGGTAGTTTTTCTTCCCACATTTCTGCTCGGTTTAGATCCGACTGGCCAATTTCCTTGGGAAGCTACGGTGTTAATTCCGTCGGAAGAACAGCAGATCTGCAGTGCGTTGTGGAGGGAGGGGATGACGCTGACCTTACTCTCCCCGAAATTCCCTTATTCCCGCTCGAAGCCCAGCGGCCCCGGGCGGGCCGGCGGCGGCGGGCTCGGAGCTCCCCCCGCTGGTCCATCCCGGGCCGGGCCGCAGCCGCAGCGGAGCCGGCGGGAGGGAAACGGCGGCGAGGGCCGGGCCGGGGCCGCTGCTTCCCCGGTTTCCTGCGGTGCTGCTGCTCAGGCTGAGAACGGCGGCTCGCTCGGAGCCCAGGAAAAAATCTGCGTGCCCTACAAGGTGAATTTCTGTATTGAATAGCGATACGTTCTCGGAGGAAAATGAGGAGACGGCAGGGGTTTGTTCGTTTGTTTGTTTTTCCTTCAAGATTCTTCTTTCCTGCAGGGCAGGTGAATATTGTAGGGCATTCACACAGAAAGTTATTTCTGACTAAACGGACTCGATGGCTCGCTGATCCCATTCCCCTGTCTCCCTCCAGCACAGACATGCACGTGACTGTGGATTATCGCCAAGGTGGTTTTGATATGGGAGCACACCAGGTTACTGGACAGGTTTGGCTGGTGTGTCACCTTGTGCCAACAAAACTGACCTACTAATGCACAGAATTGCTTGTTCACAGAATCACAGAATCACAGAATGTTAGGAAGTGGAAGGGACCTCAAAAGATCATATAGTCCAGTTCCCCTGCCAGAGCTGTTGGGGTGCAGGGAAACAGGGAGGATGGAAACCTCTTTAAAAATTAGAAGTTTGCTGATGCATTTTAGCAGACAACGCAAACAACATACCGAGTTTGTTACAGCACCAGCTCCATTCTCTGTGCCACTGAAACAGCTCTTTCAGAAGCTGTATCTTTATGCAGGGAAGCTGCGCTTCCCCAAGCTGACAGTTTGTTGCTATCAGCTCTACAGTGAGAGCCTCTCAGGACCTGACATCTGCAGGGGCTTTGCTGTTTCACCTTTCATGAGGGCTGTGATCTGGTTATCTCTATTGCTTCTGTTGAAGTTTTCCATTCTTCAGCCAAAGCAGTTTTGCAAAATTCCTCCCTTATCTGCTAATTAACCCTTTTCCTCATAAGGCACCAGTAAGACTCTTAACATATAATTATAATTTATTTTTTTCCCTAAAGTCCATATGTTTCCCTTTACACTTTGAGTTTCTCTTTTCTCCTGCTTTATTTTTCTTCCCCATTTCCATCCACTTCATGGTTTCACTCTTTTGATTAGTCCCACATTCTCCAAAAAATTCCTTGCAGTTGTAATATCAATAGGGGGGGAAAAAAAGTAGCCAACAGCTGAAAGTTGTCCTTTTGATCAACTCTGCCAAGAAACTGCTTACAGCCTCCTGGCTCCATTCAGAGACTACCATATAATGACCTTTCCAAGGGTCAAGTACTAACAGGGATTGGTATTCATGTACAGAAGGTTTAAAATGACTGTATCCTGAAATGCGTATTGCAGCATTTTGTGTTCCAAGATACAACTTAAAGGCTTTTATTTGTCAAAGTACAGCACCTCAACTCACTTGAAGCGAAGCATTTTTTTTTCTGAGGGTGTACTTCATCAAAATGGCCTCCTCTGTGGGACAGGAAATTTCATCCAAGTTGCCAAGAACGAAATGCTTTCCCCTTCTCCAATTCGTACTGTGTTTGATATTATCTTGGCTGCGATTTCATCAGAAACGGTGGGCAAAAGGCAGCGAGTAGAAGACCATCACAGGAAAACTAAATGACACAAGAAGTGGCATTAGAGATTTGTAATGAGGGGGCTGCTGGGAGAGCGCTAGCAGCATAAATGTCAGGGAACAAGCATGCTGTGAGAGTGTGATTGCTCAAATGAGCACTGAATGTTCATGGTTATGAAAGGCCCCCGTGCCGTTTTCCATAAAAGTGGTAACGTTAAAATCCAATGATCCACCGAATTCTTTCACTCTTGTCATCACATAAAGTTCCTATCTAGTTGTAATTTGATACGCAATTCTTCCTTCTTTGTATTTTAAGCACAAAAGAGTTCTCATCTCAGCACTGCAGAAATGATGAATTTGTTCCTGTGTGTTGTGAACAAAGCCTGATTAAATTTCCTAAACGAAACATATCTTGGACAATAATGGTGACTTTAGGGTAAGGTGTTTTTTTAAATGCTTTTCCACATGCTAGTTTTAAAAAATGGAAAATGTGATGTAGTCTAAATAGCTCAAGTTGGTAAAAACTAGAATTTGATAATCCAAAAGAATTAGCTGTCATCTCAATGAAGTGGTTTGGAAAATGAGTATGTTTTAAGTACAGAAGAATTTAAGTGGTTTTGCAGCTTAATTCCTTGAGTTTAGATAATCTCTCAACTCAGGTTGTAGTAACTCCCTTTCTGGATGAAAGGCACATTGAAAATGTCGCGTTCTTAGTGTATGTGGTGAACTCTATACCCATGAAAGCCTTCAGTAAGCTCTGCCGTAAGCAACCCCTTTAAAGTATCTCCAAGTCTTCCACTGCAATTTTGTTCGACCTTTATAGGCCTTCTCTGTTAGGTGACTGATTTTGCTGGTCCACAGAGCAGCTGGTCAAGTGAATTATCGCTGGCAAGTAAAAATCTTTGTGTCATTATCTGCAGGGGCAATACTTAAAGTCTGAGTTTGCGAACTGGCTGCTCCTTAGCCAGAAGATCCAGCCATAGGGGTGCTTGTACTACCCAGTACAACCCCTCCTCAAACTTTGGCTCCTGGAGAAGATAAGCCTGATGGAGAACTCTTGGAAGAGGCAAGTGAAATTTTTGTCCCTCTTTTTTGAGGAGCTGAGAGATTTACATGGGCAGATGAATTAGGGGCTCAAGTTAGCAGCTAACATCAGGTCTGCTTCCTTTTTGCTGTGGAAAAAATGGGTCCTGTTCATCCTCTCCGAGCACCACACCGAATCTGGCCCAAGAGGGACCCGGCCCACCAGCAGCCCAGGCAGGCTGGCAAAGGGAACTGGTCATTGCCAAGGTCAGGGGCACACAGAGGTGATGCTGGATGAATAACAGAGGGAATGTTTTGGCGCTGCACTGCTAAAAAACTCTGCATCTGACACGTGAAGCTGGGAAGGAGGGCAGCTGGAGAGAAGAAAACCAGAAATCATTTTGGCCCAAAAAGAAACATTTTGTTCAGGTGCATCCTACTTACTTTTGGTGCATTGATAAAGGTAATATGAGTTTTGCTCAAGCTTTTTCCTTCAGTTTATGTCAACTTTAAATCAAATTAGTGATACGATGAGTAGGATTCCAACTGAAAAGTGAAAAAAGCGCAGCTTCTTGGAATTGATAATAGCAATGAAAAAATATATTTCTAAAACAAGGACTTTATCCTGGTAGCATCTAAATGAAATACTTCAAGGCTTTTGAAATCCCTCAGTACACACACCCCCCCACATTTCTTATAGGCCTAATGTTGAGTTTAAGGTCATCACATCCTTCACTGTGTTTAGTGTTTGTTAAATACAGGAGCCAAACTGAATAGGGAAATTATAACAGGCTAGTGGATGTACAGTGATGCTGCAAAGAGAGACAGTAAGCTCAGTCTCAAGACTGAATATCTGTAACTGATTGCTGTGTTGGTTGGACAAATAACAGAGAGCATAAAATTAATTATCACATGAGGGCTACCAGGCAAAAGGACAAAGCTTAACATTGTCAGTTAAGCTGAAAAGCTCCTACTCCAGGGGCTCAAATCACTTTGCTGTACAAATCTGGGAGTGCTGGCAATGCCCAATCAGACACACACAGGAGGTAAAGCAAGAAATAACATCCAAAAGCCAGGCTGAAAGTTCAGTACAATCTCTGGTCCTAATATTATCTGGGTCCTTTTTTAATTGGTTTAAAATCTTTATATTTTTGCTGGTCTCAGTAATTCTCTTTCACTAATGCATTGGCATTACCTAGCATAGGGAACATAACTCAAGTGACCTAATTTTTGGCAGTTGTAAGAACTGTAGCAGAAAGTATTACTTTTATTTTGCACTATTAGGTTAAATTAATTTTATCAGCTGGAATTCATGCTAGTGACCAGAGGATGTGAAGAGCCTTCTCGTGTTCCTTCTTGGGTTATGAAGGAAAAAAAAGGAATCATCTCTTCTCATAAGACTGCTACTTGCTGTAGGGGCAATGCCTTACTTGGACTTCTCCATGACATTTTTCTTGAATGGTCAATGGTATACTGGGGGCAACGAAACAAAACTAATTGAGCCTCTTGTTTACACTTTTTCCTCTCTGTGTTTGGCCCATCATTCCTTTCTGCACCTAACTTTGTTTTCTTCTTTTGTCTTTCAAATAGTCTCTTATGAATCCTTTTTCTCCACACAAATCTTCCATTGACTACCTTTTCCCCACACACACACTTCTGTAATAATCATATCTTCAAGATGTTTTGGTGGTAAAGAGTCAGATGTATGGTCTAGAGACCTGTGTAATTAAGTAGTCAGAGCTCGCACTCTGAAATAAATGGATCTCTGCTAAATTGCTTGGCTCTCCGTGGCTGTTGAACACTGATATTACTGAGCTAAGGAACTGCTAGTAGCAATTTACCTCTCTGAAACAGTCTGGAAATGTGAATGGTGATGGGAATGTGCTCAAATAGCACTAAGAGCAGTGGGAGCCAGTTGCAAGGAAGACAGCGGGAATGTAGCCTCATTTTTATGATAATAGATGACTCGTAGTTTTTAATAGCTTAATGTTAAGTCAGGCAGAGGTGACTAACTATGATGTTCCACGTTATAGAAATTTGAGGAGTGATTCCTGCACTCCAGGTAAAAGTGAAACATAATAGGTAACAACTTTTAAACTGAGTAGAAAAAGAAAATGAACACCAAGGAAAACGCGTGTCTGTTCTGAGGCTAAAGAGTCAGTTTATCAGTTTGCAATGGGCTGCATGAGATCCTGATCAGAGGTTATGATGGGGTGTAAGGGAAAATGTCGAGAGACTTTTGGAAAACCAGAATCAACCTTCAAGAAAGTGTGGTGATTTGGCAAGGAAAGGCAATCACAAGGGCAGAAGTGAGAAGAGAACAACTTTCTGACACTGGGGTCACTGCAGAAAGTCCAGAAAGGAGACATGGGTAGAAAGGGAAGCAGAGGTCTAGGTTTTGAGTTAACGAAAGCAACCTGCTGAGCTGCCTGGATCAGGACAAGCAGCAAAAAGTCATATACTCTGAAAAACATCCATGCATTGCACTGTGTTACATTAACTTCCACAAATTTGCAAACACTGATTGACCATGAGTAGCTTGGATGAGAAGACATCACTAACACCACTTGTGCAAGGTGATCCTTCACAAGAGCCACAGATAATATTTCAGCAGAAGATAAACGAGCTCTTAGCCTGAAAGCAAATGGAACACTTATTAATTTTAAGCTGTACAAAGGTGTACAAGTCAGTGTTTTGTTAGAGACAGTGACAGTGGCAAGGAAAGAAGAGCCCAGATAGGACAAATTGATAGAATCTGGCTTTGCAGTGGTGTTCTTATTGCCATTAAGAGAGTGATTGAAGTAATTGTATGAGTAAATAACATATTGCGAAGGTACAATTTTTAATAATACTAGGGACAAAAATATCCTTTACTGATTTTAAAACATACCAAGTTCTTCATCTTGTGCAGTGGTGCTTCACCTTAGAAGAAAAGGTGACAAAGTTTGAAGAAGAGGTTTAGGATGCTTTCCCAGTGGAGAAGAAAGCATTCAGCAGAACACAAAACATACCTGAAAGCCCAGCTGTCCACTGTCCAATGGATAAGCAAAGAAAGGAGCTGGCTAAGCTTATCACTGTAGGAAAAAAGAAAGCAAGGTGCAGAATAAACAGAGCAAGAGACTCACTTTCTATTAAAAAAACCAAGCATTTCTCTAAACAATAGGATGAAAGAATCTCAGAGGTTATGCCTCTTGGCTAATTGTCTTTTGATTGAAATACACAGAGATATTCTGCTGTCCCTGAAAACACCAACAACATTTTCTAGTGTCTCCTCTATCAACTCTCCTTTGCAAAGTATTTGCAAAATGTGGGCTGCCACATTCAGCTGTAGAAATTGCCTGAAAATACAAAAACGCATGGAGGGAGTGAACTTCCAAAAGTGCTAGTACCAGTCTTCCTTCTCTTCTGTTATCTTGTATGAAACTTCCAACTGATTTTCAGACTGTGTCTGATGCCAAGTGTTTCATGGTGGAGTATATAAAATGGGGTTCGATGGGATTAGTAGAGTAGTTGCTGTAGCTGAGCCAGACGAAAAGATCTTACTGTATGTTGCTTTATTTATAATGCAGATTTCGCTCTCCAATATATGTTTGACCCCTTTTGTGGTCTACTTGGTGACATCTTCACGTAATTTGCTATATTTGCTAAATGTGTGGCTAGGTGTAAAATATCAGCATTATAATCACAAAGTCTAAGTAACATAGAAGACAGGTCAGTATGCAATACTGCATTTCACATGTTAGTGAACAAAATCAGTATCTTCTCATTTTACAGACATCTAATATTTTTTTTCTGCAGGTTCACCATTATTTCTGCAAAGTTTTCTGGCTAAGATAGCCACTTAGAGTCATTTAGTTCAGCTCTACAAAACTGAGTTTTCCAAGTGGCATTAATGTGATAAAAATGAGTAATCCTGTTCTTTCCACTCTTCCTTTTTTGCCAAATTGCTTTTTAAACCCAGGTAATTTTTTGGAATCAATATCATTCTGCTCCAAGGAGATTCCCTAGGCATTGTGTGACAAACATAATACATGTTTTGAACTTGCCACCTGCTAGTTTTCTTTGACAATCTCAAGTTCTTTTTTTCGGAAGAGAGGATGAATGGATCCTCCCAATCCATCTTTACTTAGTTTCTGCTGGGGGAGCAACATTACCTCACCTTACCTGCTTAACGTTCTTTGAATATAGATTAAAGTAGGTAGCAAGGGGAGTTATGTGTCATGCAGCGGTGCTTTCTTAAAGTAATGTGTAGGAAGAAGAGAAATAGCCTGGAGTTTTCCACTCCTGCTAATTGCCTTCTGCCTCAGCTTATTGCAACTTATTCCATACCCTGCAGTTTGCGTTCGCGCTGCTAGAGGAGTGAGCCAGCAGTATTTCAATGTGAAAGGCCTTCTGGTGTGTGGCGAAGCTCTATTATTTGTCCTGACTTTTTAGAAGATAAAAGCTGCTAACTAGCTTACTTTATTTTTATTCTGCAGCTGTGATAGCCTTAGCTGTCTTTCAAGCCCATTAATCAGTTTCCCAATACAGAAGCAGGGCACAGATGTAGAGAATTTTCTGTTCCTGAACTCATGGATTCCCCAGCCTTAACAATCAAATGAAAGCCATCAGTTCCAAATTGGAAATGCAGGCAGGCCTCCATGAGTTTGGCTCTCTGCAAATGTTCTTTTTACTTAGTGGTGAGTCTAAAACCCTGTTGCTTCTTCCTAGATCTGTCTTTGCGTACTCTGTGCTCAGGTAACTTGCTCTTATGTTTCTGTCGCAGACTCAGACTGGCTCTTGTCAAAGGGGTTTGACCGAGATGGTGGCTTTTCTGCCTCTGTTTATAGGAGTACAGCTTCAGCGGCTTTGCCTGGCAAACAGTAGGAGAGAGCACAGTCACAGCCAGCTTCATGCTTGAATCAAGACTTCTCTTTTCATTCTATGTATTTGTTTAAATCAAACAATTTCATAAGAAGGATTTGAAGTTTTAATGCAGTCTTTAATGTTCGTAGAGAATCTTTAATATGTCTAGAAAAATATGTGAAGAATTAATAATGTTATTGTTCTCCTGACTTGTTTTAGGATGGACGTGTATTTGGGATTCATACTTTCCTTGAGAACCTTCTGCTGACCCTCCCCCAAAAACTGGTGAGTCCTGTGGAGAAACTGGAGCAGATCCTTCACTTGTTCTCAATATGTATGCAAGATGAAGTGATGTTTCTTGGTCATTTATTAAATAGACAGCAGAATTTCAGCTCTCAACTAGATTTTTTTTCTAGTTCCAAACTTTTTTATAGTCTTTTTCAGAATTAACAAGTCTGTTAACAGCTAGATCCCATGGCTTTATTTAGTATGATACAATCCTTATCTCTCAGTGTGCAGAATATAATATTTAGTACTAACCACACTTTTTATTATTGTTCTTTGAGTTTATAAGCAAGTTGTAGGTAGCACTATGACACATTACTTTGTACTGCATGATAAATTCCTTTTTAATTGCCAGTTTCCAACCCCCATGCTTATTTATCCTCACCCTGTGTGTGTGATCGGTGTGCATCAAGGAAAGCACATGGAATTTGAGGTGGGAATGGAAGTTATTCCCCTTTTAGGAAACTGCATGACCCCAGACTTGAAGCAAGAAATAGGTGGTCAAAAGGTGTTGACCTTGGAGAAAAATTTTGCAGAGAGGAAAAAGAACTGTGATAAGGAGGGGACTGTAAGGTGCAAGAGTATGTTAAACGAAGCAGGCCAAATAAGGGGTACTGCTAGAAATTCTGTTGAAACCAGCAGGGATAAAATTGTTGTAAACTTCAGGCAGTTGTCCAGAGTTATTTAAATTACCTAAGAATGATGCCCAGTAAGAAGGGGTTGAAGTTATTTTGCTCAGAAATACAAGAGTTATCAAAAATATTTTGCTAGAGCTACTGATTGGTTTGACTCTCTGATTTTGTTGCAATAATGTCCCCAAAGACCCATTTTGATCAAGTAGAATTAGATGTTTTCTTTCTTTTAATTATTTCACTGATGGTACTTGTGGGCAGAGGTTCTTTGCTGCTGAGAGCTAGCAAATACTCTAACCACATACTACCAAGTCATCATCTTTCCATAAACGAAAGATCTGTGCCCTGAGTTAATCGCTCACTGGGCTCAGTGCTGACTCCTGTCTCTGGGTTTCACTGAACGTTACCAAACACTGGCAGCACAAGAGCCATAAGAAAGTACAAGCAACAAAAGGTCTGTCAGCAGCCAACATAGGTAAGTTGTTCAGTGACCAATGCTAATACCCTTGTTTTGTGCTGGTTAAAATCTGTGGTTGCTTATAATTGATGTCCCTGGGGAAGGAAGGCAAACTGAGGACAAGGGGACAGGCAATGTGCTTTTTAAGTTATGTGAATATTCTTTCTTCGTGATTTTTTGCCTCATTTACTGTCACGAAAGTGACTTCTGTTGCACAAGGCATGGCCAGAGTTAGACAAAGAAGAGCTCTCATTCCCTTGTAGAATTTCGTGCTGAGACTATAGAAGGAAATTTGGGAATGGAGGGCAGTTCAAAGGGTGATAGTAGGGTGCAGAAACAATTTTGCAAGTCTGTACTTTGAGGAAAACATAAGGTGCTGCAGGCCTATATACTGATGTTGGTTTGGGTTGGCTCTTTGACTGGGAATAAGTTTCAGGAGGCTTGAAAATGACTGTTAAGAATAAAAATTTTTAAAAAATCAGAAATATTGCTGAAGTACTACTTATGCTCTGACAGATTTACCAGCTGAAGGAAAGGGTTTGAGGTAGCAAATCCACCTTAATATCCCAAAGAAATGCTGGACAACAAATGACTGATTTAGATCTGTATGTTATCCCTGCTCATTTCAGCATCTGAGCTGTAGAGCAGGAGAAGGCTGAGCAAGTTATTAAAAAAAATGCAAGTGTAACCAGAGATAAGGAAAAAAGCAATAGTTAATAAAATGCTCTACTGAAATTCTTTTATTTCCCTTCTCCCAGCATCCAGCATCCTCTACAACCACTTGTTTCTCTGTGAATACTGTATGTCTCATGCTTTTTACAAGCTGTATTTTGTGCAACATTTTAGTTAACTACCCAGAAAGATTAGGAAATATAGAAAAAAATCGTTAAAATTTGTACTCATTAGAAAAATCAGGGCGCTTTTGTCTTCTATTTCTGTGAGGACAAGAAACAGCCTAGAGACTTTGAATACCTGAGTGTCTTGGAGGCAATACATTATTCACATCTTCCTTTATCTCTGTGTGGTGGGCATTCCTACCAGCACGAGAGGTGTATGCCTGTATCGTGGCTGCTGAAATAGATGGTGCTGCTGTCAGCTGGGTATGGGCTTGAGGAACTCTAATGTGTGCTGGGGTTTAAACCTTCCTTCACTGTCTTTATAATAAAGAAACTAAAGAGGAGGGGGAAGAAAAATCTGTTAAGTTCCTCTTAGCTCCTCTCCATAGGTGCTCTCATAAGCACAGAGCAGGACGACTTTCAGTGAGTTGAAAGTGTAATGCATGAACATGAACGTCAGTATCTATGTGGTTTTCAGCCTCCTTTTATGAGGTGGTATCATATGTATCTTCTCAGCTTCCAGAGTCTGGATTCAGGAACAACACAGTGCTTGCAGTGTGATAAGCGATAATGTGATGAGAACAAATAGACTGCATAGAGGTCATTTTTTCGAGACATCAACCAAAAGACTAATGCTTTTATATAGCAGAAAAAGGGATCTTCTCTGGGAAGGTTTTATTACTCATGCAGGCTGCTAATGTGCCTGGGCAGAACTGAGAATGTGGTTTGGTGGGCAGTGGCAGTAATGAAGTCGGGTTCCTAGTGGCTTGGAGTCCCATGGTAGGATTCTTTATGTCACAGTCAATAAAGAGTTGAGTACAGATGGAAACTTTTCTCATGTTGGGACACTCGGCACTTCTCTATCCTCTGTAAGTTCCCTGGGGCTTAATGTGAATTCAGGTCACAGTGTAGCATACTCAGTGCGGGCAATGGATGGCCTTTCATCTCTACCTAGCTACCTGTTTCCCGTAATTTTGTAGATATTTGGCATCCAGAGTGTTGAGACCTACTTCAAAGACCTTTGCGCTCTGTCCAAGGTTACTGAAATTGGCTTAAAAGTTATTTAGTTGGATGAGAGAGGCTGATAAAAACACACACATGCTCACATGCAGAAACTGGGCTTGATCAAACTAGGCTAAAAGCAAACACCAGTCTTAGCTTTTTCTTGTCAATGTGTACTTAGAATTTTGTGATCTCTTGGATTAAGAAACACATCTTTCTAACATAAATTAGAGCTGTTCTGTTTTGAAAAGTGATCCTACAAACAGCTTCATGGAATACCTGTTTTTTTTGTTCCACTGATTACCAAAGCCTTCAGCAGTAATAAAGATTATGCAGCCTGAATAAGTAAGTTCTACAGGAAAACCTCAGAAAGTCAAGGTTGCACTTGTACTGATACAAGATCATACAATCGCCTGTTCTTACTGTTCACCTTGTTTTGCATGGCTTGACACAGTTACATTCACAGTCAAATAAATTTAACTAAGCTTTAAATAGTCATCTAGTACTTTTATTTCCACTCCTTTTAAATTCTTTCCTTGCTTTAATGGATAGGAATATTTTTTTCTCCTGCTGCTCCCCAGCCCATCCCCCTCAACATTTAAAATACTTTCTAGTGTTTTACAAATTACAGGTAGCTTGCAGACCCCAGGCTGAGATCCTCTGGTTTAGAGGTCGGTCTATTGACCCCAGGCTGTGTTAATTCTTTAGCATTGACAGGAATAACAGTGGACACTTGCTCTGTGAAACATGGCTTCTGGTACTTAGTGGAACCAGATCTGTCCTGTTAGAGGGTTGCCAGGTATATTAAGAGCATAATTGAAAATAAGAAGGAAAGAGGACAATGTTATTAACATTTCTACCATATTAGTATTAAGATCGTACTTAATCGTCTTATAAATGCAAACATTAAATAAACCATCATTTCTGAAGTATTGCTTTTTGACAATTAAAGAAAGCAGTATGTAGTAATCTTAAATGAGCTGATATTCCAAATTACTCCTCTAAAGATGTTGCACCAAGAAAGCTATTTTCAAGTGTCATCATACGCATAGACATTATCAGATTAAAATCCAAGCAAGTTTTAAGAAATAAAGTTGACTGTATTTTTTGCTCAAGACTGTTTCGAGTTTCATCTGTTTTAAAAAACTAACCATATAACAATGGAAACCAACCAAACTAAAATGGCCCTACTCCTACCCCTTTGTTTTTAATTCTAGCTATTATAAGGAGCAGAAATTGGAAACAAATATTTCCTTTGGGTTAAATCTAGCAAAGAGCAGAAAATATGTGTAACTTCTTCTGGATGTCTTCTAATAACTGACTAAGCTAGAGAGACTCTGAGTGCCTTAGGCAGTCAGGTACAATCCTGATGACCTATTTTGAGAAGACTGGTAGAAGAGAAGAAAGTTTGTCTGATCTTTGTTCCATTCATGGGCTCCTGTGGAAGTTGGGACTGAACCCTGGGAGCTCTGGCTATTGGCACTGCAAAAAATAAATGGGATTTTAAGAGTTTACAAACTACAAAGTATACAATTATCTCAAGTCTACTTTAAGAGCAACAAAACTATACCTTTCCTTGGGTGCAGATCTAAAGGGAATCAATATTCTTGTGAACTGGGATACAATCAAAGCAGCTGAGACAAGGCCCATTTTGCAAAGAAAATCCTTGTACATTTTTGTACCTGCCACTTCCACTGTGCTCTATGCTAGTTGTGCTTGTGAAATCTTATCTAAAAAGTATGTCCTGCCTTTCAGGGAGTAGGATATGTGGTACCAGTGGGGATTAATTAAGGCTCCCTGCTAATCTAACTATGCCTGTTAATATGGAGGAAGGTGAGAGGCTTTCTGAAAGGACAATTGTTATTCCTTCATGTCAGCCACCTGTCTTAGTTTCATCCTGGGGATGACAAAACCCAAACAACTTGACAGACGCTTTTTCAGAGCTTCTACTGTTCATAATTGTTATTTCTGTTGCTACAGATTCAGACATGATAAAGAAGAGCCAGGCTTGTGCTGTAAATACTCATCCCACCTAAGACAAAAACTTTTATAATGTATAAGGTAAAATAAAGCATTTAGTGACTTAAACTGGAGCTTGGTTTCTGCATTATTGAGGCTTTGGAAGCTGTTTAACTAGGGTTCAGTTGCAGCCAGAGATGAGTGGGTTTGTGCAGGTCTCATTGGAGCCAGTGAATCTCTCCACCAGCTTGGAGGATTACAGGCAACAACAGCCAGAACCCTGTTGGAATGGTGGGCTTGTTACTTCCACAGAGCAAGACTGGTATTGGGATTTTATATAAGTGGCACTCACAGCCTCGCTCCTGTGTCTGCCCTGTTTTCCCATATCTCTTTAGTTTCATCTGGATGCTCCACAGGTTCCCCCCTGTAAAGGGGAATAGGAATAGGAATTGGAGTAAGATGATTGTGAGCCACAGAAGCACAAGGTGCGAGACCTCCTTTAATGCCCTTCTGTATTTGCATACCAGTATCTTGCTGGCCATGATTCTCTGCATGCAACTCTCCTTTTCTCTAGAGAGTATAAATGTGCTCACGTATTTGTTGCTCAGGTACAGCTGCCCACAGGTAAAGTATCTTGTGCTGAAGAGAGTTCTTGTCTGCTGTCAGCTCAAATGATGTTGGCGACTTCGATCAGGAAGCCCTCTGGGAGACTTGAAATTTTCTTCTCAGTATGAGAAGGCTGTATTGTAAAGAGCGTCAAGTGCTTCTACACAGTGGTATCCAAGACAGGGCAAGCTTTTTCTTAAACGATGAAGGGAATAACTCTGTAGAAAGAGTTGGAAGATGTTGACTTTCACTGTGCATTGTGATTGGAGATGTGGAAATCCACCAATCTGGGCTTTCTTCCTTCCACTCCCAATACCACATTCTTGCTTTGAGGTAACAGGTTTTTGTGAATCCTTGGACAAAGACCAGGTGTCACATTCACATAAATTCACTTGGTTTTATTAAAAAAAAAAATTACAAGGTTTTGCTTGCGGAGTTCACTTCTCTCTTCTGATAAGCCAGTGGCTTTTCGGGAGAAAGATGGCTGTGGTGTGTGCTCTGATATTTAAGCTGAACATACAGGACTGATGTACGAAGTTTGTTTAGGGTTGTAGGATCAAAGGAGGTAGTAAAACTAGGAGTCAAATGTTTCAGTGTAGTTTAATTCTATGGAAATTAATTCAATATTCATCATTATCCACAGAGCATCTCCAGAGATTTTTACAGTAATGTCACAGCAAATCTATTCAGCTCTTAAGAAAAGAGAGACCAAGCTTACAGCTGAGCTAATTTATATTAACACCTAGCATAAGAGAAGTTATTTCACAAGATCTTTAGGCATTACGTCTACAATTAGTTAAAGAATACATGCTTTATCACCTTATCTCATTTATGAAGAGCTGGTTCTCATCTATTTGCAAATTTTGCAGGCTTACAAAGCTTGAAGGTCTATTTTCGAAATAGCACATCTTGCTAAATTGTGCCTCTACAAAAGATTAATTAAGTTTGGGGTTTTTTCTACTTTACAGAACAAAAAAACTTCAGTACTGATAGGTTGGGGATTTTTGCTGCTTAAATTTACATATGTAAATTTCCCTAGGTAACAAAAATCTGTTCAAGTTTTAAATTCTCAGTGCTAATTCTAACAACAGATACATTCACTACAATGTGATTACACTGGATAAGCTTAACATCTGAAAAAAACACTTGGGTCTATTCTGCAGTTTCATAAATACAAATTACTTGTGATAGAATTTGTCAATGAATTGTACAGTAGAAATAGCTTTAGTATCATCATCAGGACTACATTGCATTCCTTGCTCTCATACACTCCAAATGCTGCAACTCAGCACCTCTAAGCACTTATTTCCTTAAATACTGGAGAACATGAAAACATGTAAGAACGTAAGAATAGCTGCCCTGTGTCTAACTGAGTAGCCATTTCACCTAACACCTTGTCTTCAACCAAGACAATGTAAAATGCTCTTTCTGATGCCTGTTTTGAAAAGAAGAAACAAGCCAGATGAATTACTCTTAACTCTCCTTGCAAGAGCGACATCCTGGAAAGCAGGGAACCTGCAACCCTGATCAACCTTCTTCCTAAACATGACGGTGAGGTACCTCCAGCTCTGAGGATGGAGCTGATAAATTGTGTGAGAACTGTAGAGTGAGGCTTGTTGGATATAGGTCACAAGCTGGAGGAATAGCTTTCTGTCACTGGTGTTCTTACCAACAGAAGGATATGGAAGGAGATCAGAGAGTCGAGTGGGCTTGTTTCTTACACAAAGGATACTTCCTGGAAGCGTGCTTGCAGCTGCTTTGCATGTGCTCAGGTTTTTCATCTAGCAAGAAGAGCGTAGCTGCCAGAAACATGGGGTGCAATGTGGCTGCAGATCCCTGAGTACATAGTGGTGCAGTTAGCCAGGGCTGTGCCTCTCCGACCCCACTCTACCTGGTGTCATACCTACCTCGTTTGATGTTGGCCACAGGGTGTCTACGTGAGTTCTAGTTGTACCTAATGTCACAACCCTGTAGTGTAAAAGGACTCTAGGAGTTAGACATTGTTTGCCTTTAAAAGTGTCTTTGCACAACTATAACAATAAAAAAATGTGTTCAGCTGCAGTTATTGAAACTGCTCAAACGTTAGGGAAGCAGGGGAAAGCAGTTTTTCAACATTCTTAAACATCATATTCTGGAATAGTTCATTCAACCACCCGTGAGATGAGATGCTGGACTTCATTCCACCCTCCAGGAAATGGCACAGCTGAGTGATCTGTAGGAAGTGGGCCACACAGTAATGAAGTATTCTACCAAGCGAATTATATAGAAAGTGACCACTGCAATAATAAATGCTAGGGATATTTTTTTTAAGATGAAGCTACAGTCACTATTTTTCTTAATAAAATTAGTTACTGACCTCAACTAGATGCTTTACAAGTTGTAGTAACAACATAGTTTGCTATTTGAAGTAGGTTGCTATCGACTTTTAGTTGTCTCAGAACATCTGGTAAAGATAAATCTACAGACAGATAATGATGTTAGTATCAAACCTTATCGGAAGTGATTGCATTCCAGCAATTAAATTAGATTTCCCTGAAGCAGGTTAATTGAACTACGAAGCAGTGTTTTGCCAAGATTTATCCTCTTCTGTAAATCTACTCGTGTCAGGTCTGTAGCCTTTCAGATGATTCTGAAAGATTTAGAAATCTTCAAATATATAAGTTTGTGTGTATCTGTAGCTTAACACAGATAGATACTGTCGTGATACCTAGAAAATAATTGTAATAATGCTGGTGTTATACACATTTGGATTGCTTGACTGTTTGGGAGAGGGGGTTGTTTTATTTTGTTGGGGTTTTTTGTTTGGTTGGTTTTTTCTTTGTATTTGTTTATTTGTGGTTTTATTTGTGTGGGGTTTGTGGTGTGGGTTGGTTGGTTGGTTGGTTTGTTTGTTTGTTTGTTTGTTTTAACTTGGATTGGTTTAGGCACATGTGTGTCCCAGTCTTCTGAAGTATTTGAGTCATCATGTATAGAGAGCCTAGATACTTAATTCAGCATTATGATTTCCAGGTACTAAAGTTTCTACTGTGGATAGAGTCTTCAGTTTTCCAGTTGTCTCCTCTGTAAGGTTTTTGTATCTATCAATAAGAATAGTATCACTTCTCTATCCTAGACTCCCCCACCAAGTGAAGGGGAAAACTGATACCAGTAAGGATAAAAATATTATCAGCTTTTTAAATGCCTCAATTGAGAACTACAAAAGTTAGGATCTTGATGGAAACTAGGGCTGCTTATCCCTGAAGAGTCTGAGCATTCTCAGGCTCCATGTGTGTTTCTTGAATATCTGTATGTTGTATCACACGTAGTTCACGAGCTCTTCAAGCATAGCTCCTATGCTGGGGTTAACGGCAGTGCTCTGCTGGCACAGGGATGATGGGGGTCCTGAACTGCTCTGTGTATTAGGAAGTCAGCTGTGGGGCTGCTGAGGCCGAGGCTAGAGGTGCAGTGACATGCTGAGCCAAACTCCATCCTGCCACTGAGACAGGGGACCTCTAGGAGAGCATCGTTGTCTCCTCATTGTGACCCACTCACTCCTCCACCACCATCATCTTCAGGTTTTTTTTATATCAGTTGAGTGTCTGATATTGTTCAGCCAAATGAGCGTTTTGGTTTGCTGTTCGTGGGATCAGGAAATTGGGGTACCCAAGATGTATATTTTAACACGTAGTCTTCTGATGAGCTCATCTGAGACAATAAATTGTGCTTCAGTCTTCTGTTTTATAGTCAAAAATATTAGATGAAATGTACTACATCTAGAAGTCAGCTTTGGTATTTGAGGTCTCAAAAGAAGAATTTATATATGTGGTCTTTTTGCAGGGACACTGTACCCTAATAGTTTCTTCTGATTAGTGACAGCATATGTATCATGGCTGGGACAGCCTCTGCATGATACATTGCAGTCATCAAGAAAGCAGTCACCTAAGAGCACCCTCACAGTTTTTAGCTTGACCCCAGCCACAAGCAGAGTCTCTGAGTTCAACAAAAAAGTATATTGAATTCACTTCACTAAGTTAACCTTAAGAAGAATATTAGAAGAGTTAAGTGTGAAATAGTGCATGAAAAGGTGAACAGTTCAGAGAACAATCCTGACTTGAGAAACAGCTTCTAAATAGCAGGCAGAGAATGAAGCACATAAATTACCTATGTGCCAAACTACCTGAAAATAATTTGGATATTCACTGAAGCAAAGTATTGTATCCAATGGTTCACTGCTAGGGCAGATCCATCTGCTTTCATTTCACTTTATTTCTATCCCCTGTAAGAAAATCAACATACTTTTGCTACCCTAGTCTACAGTCCATAAAATCAGAACTATCAAAATTCCTTCTGTCTTGAATGGAGATCTGAACACTTACTGTTTTTATTAGAAGTGCTTTATTTTTATGTGATTACTTCATCTGAAGGAGGGTAGGAATGAGTAGCTCAGACTTAGGTTACAAGATCAGAACCATTGCCTTAACCTTTTGGTATCAGTTTGCTATCAGATGACAAACTGCAAAGTTGGCATATAGTATATATTTAACTTAACGGTAAGAGTTTATGGGATGTCTGTTCCTAGAGCTGAAACACTGTGAGAGAGTCGGGTCACTTTTAACCCTAGCTGGAGCCTTAGTCTAAACACAAATTTGGAAATTGCTGTCTCTGCATAGCAAATACATACCTGACTTTTCAAGTGGTGACATGCAGACACCAAATGGAAACAGGACGTGTTGCAAGTTCGGACATGGGGACAAGTGTACCAGCAGGTGAGGAAAAAACAAAGCAAAACCAAACAAAAAACAGCAACCAAGAACAGGCCAGGATATGTAGAGAAAATCGCTGGTTCATTAGACTTTCTTAGATTCTGCTACGGTATTGATTCCATCTATAATGTATGATAAGATCAGCATCCTGTTTACTTTTGGTAATTGCTGATCAGATTGGCCTCTTTGCAAGAACAAGGTGCTATATAATGGCTTTATGGGCATAACCTTGGGAACAGAATTAAGAAGCTGCTTTAAAATTTCACAATACAACCAGAGATCATAAAAAAATCACACCACAATAGCTAAAATCCCTGAGTTCTCACTGCAGGGTTCTCATCCTTGTTCTTCCTGATTCAGAACAGGAATTTATGGTTGGCCCTCTCATACACAAGCTGAGAATTTCAAGTGCTGCATGTGGTGCCTTCTTTTTCCATTACTGTGTATTCCACGTGTTCTTGTACAGTTTGTCATCTGCTGTCTTTGGCATAGTCTGTGAGCCATAAAGATATTTTAAAGTAACTCTAGTAATTGAAGATTGTTTAGAAAACACTACGCTATACTCCCTTTATTAAGCAAATTAGAAAGTTTTACACAGAATTAAAAATGCTACATTGGCTAAATTTTGTTTCTCTGGAAGGCAATAGGAATTGTACCTCTGCTTTCAGCAGGAACAGGGAGAAAATGTCTTACAGTGAGTTTCTTAAGCAGGTCTGTAGATAGGTGCTGTGCCTTGGTAGATTGCTAAAGACAGACTTTGATTTATCAAAGGCAATTTTATTAATGGGATTTAGTCTTCAACAGTTGCATATGAATCTAAAAATCCCTATCCGCATTGTTTGGTTGATTGATTGTTTCATTGTTTGATTGACTGATTGTTTCATTGTTTTGAAAATCTAGCCTCACAAGCCAAAGTGGAAAAAAATCCTGACTACAAGCAGAACAAAGCCCTGTTTTAATATGACCTACATAACCTTCTTGATGTGACAGTGTCACAGTGGTAAATTTCAATATCTCATTATTTCCTTGGTTAGGATTGAGGCACAAACACCTCAAATGCAGATGAAGTCTAGGAACCCTTTTTTTTTTTTCAACGTCATTAAACTTCTAGGTTTAGCCAACAGTAAATTGTAAAATCCCACGCTTAAAAGTATCATTTTTCTGGAGTAAATATTGTCAAGCTGATGTCTGTGTAATTATTTGAGGTTTGGAAATTCCAGATTTGGAAGAAAAGGGGTAGTACTTATGGGGCAGGTAGCTTTTTATACAGTTGACAGCTGTCCAGATGAATGAGATACTAATAATGTTACAGGTGATCGTGATCTTTGTCGAGATGGATTACTGAGCACCACAAAGCTAAAATGACTGGAATACCATCAGAAATGTAATTAGTCTCGTGGCTGTTTCCACACTGTATGTGGTAGTGGAGTAGAGAACATTAGGCTTGCCTCTAATTCAGTGGGAGTCACAACAGATAAACTGGAGGTCAAAAAGGCCTTTTCGGAGAGCTCTTACTGAAAAAGGTTATATAAATGTAAAGTAGTATTATTATTTATGAGCAGATTGAGTCAAATGTCATGTTGGATGCATTTCATCAATCTGAGATTAGACCTGGGCCTGTAGCTCAGCAACAGCTCAGTGATACAAACCGGTAGGGGGATGTTTTACCAGGCTAAACAGAAACTCAAATAAAATAGCAAGCACTTCTTTACAACAGCCCTTCCATTCAGTGATATTTCTGGGGTCTGGCATTTGGAACAGCAGATGGGGTGGCACAGACCTCTTCCACCAGGGCATGAAATGACATGCAGTTTCCAGCCCATTGCAGAAGTGTTTAATTTAGATCACATAAAGATTTTTGCTGCATGGCAGAACTATGGAAACAGATATAAATATTTTATTAAATCCATGAATTACAGCTGTATAGAAATGTTAGGAACACTGACAAGCTCATTGCCAACATGTGTAGCATATTCTGTCCTTGGGGAAACATTTATTATTCAGTGAGCTTTTGTCTCCCAGGAAAAGGGAAATGCCCACTCACCTTCACCTCCTGCTCAGTATGAGTGTGTGAGTGTACATATATAAAAATCATAGGAAAAATAACGATGAAATTAAGCTTTCTCCCACTAAGACTAGGTAGACATACCTCTAGCCTACAGAAATACGTAGTTTAAAATACTTAGTTTCTGAAATCAAACCAGCCACCTTTCCCCTTTTGCATTTTCTTTTCATTGGCTTTAATTAAGTTTACACTAAAAAGCTTGTGAGGCCAGATAACCTTGTTACATGAAAGAAAAAGATTACACACTATGGGGTGGTTCCTACTAGCTTGGCCATCGTTTATAAAACCAGGATTTAATATCCTTTAAGCTTTGCTGTTTGCAGACTCATTTTATTTAAACTGCATTTATATAAACTGCTCAGCAGATTAGAGAAGCAGCTCTATAGCCTTAATTTCAGTGTCACTTTCCAGCTGTTTTGGTCAGGCTTCATGCCTGGATTTAATGCGTTTGTGCACTAAAGTAAAAATACATCTTGATGATAAATCCTCTCCAAAGCAGAGGGAAATAGCAGTAAATAATGTCTGTTGAAATCAAATGAAAATAAAAACAAAAGCCCACAGGAAAGCCACATACAGTAGGGAGCTTGAAATCTAACTGAATATAGAGTTTAGGCTTAAAAAGAGTGATCCAAATCCTTACAATTATCCATAGATAGATGGGGAATTTGTGACCTGCCATTTGTACAGATTTGTCAGTTCTAGATGCACAGGGGATCAGTTACTGAAAGACAGGTTGTACTTTTCAGACTCATCCAAGTCTCCTTGAATTCATCCAGGGGATCTTTAAGTTCATTACAGATATTCATGACAGACACCGATTATCCCAGAAATAAATTCATGCAATGATGTGCTCTTGAAATGGGAACAACAGGGAGAGGCAAAGAGATCTCCCTTTCAGCCATCTATTAAAATAATAATTCCGGGTATCCCAGCATCTTTACATGCACGGAGCTAAGCACCTGAATATCTGCTCTCCGTTTTTTAAAAAAGAAAAATATTTTATTTCCCCAGAGGCTCTGATACCCCTCCACTCAAGATTAAAGACAAGCACAGTCTGAAATCAGCTGTAAAATCAGATGTAAATATTTTTATGCAGCTAGCCACTGTAAACTACATTTGAAAATCTCAGCGTAGTTCATTGTGTTAAAGCTACCAGCTCTGTATAGGCTTGAATCTACGTTCCTATTCATCTAGCACTTCCGTTTTTGCAGGACTAAATGCTAGACAGTCTGACCGTGTCAGTCCCAGTAGTGCTAAGTGGATTGTAGCGTGCTTGTGATGTAGCAAAAAATGACAAGGAAGAACTCTGCTCTGCATCCTCCCAAGTCACGTATTGATTTTTCTCTATACATCAGTGCAGATGAGAGTCAGAGGAATATCATAACTTCCATAAGTATCCACTTGCGCTTAAAGAGCATTTCACTCTGGCTTTATCTTCAAGTTATGAATATATGGCTTAGCACATTTTACCCAGGCAAATGAAACACTTTAAGCCTGCCCTTTCTTAGTATACCATAGACATCTAACAGTACTTCCACACTTAAGATAGCATAAAAGTGACTTCTTTAAACTATATAGGACAGGAATATTTCATAATTCTTGTTTCAATGTGATTTATATTAAGAGATAGAAGGAAATAGCATCCTCACAGTTGAATTTGGTGCACAGATGCTCTGGCCTATTCTGCAGGACTGCCTCAACTTGCAAAATGGGTTTTGCTTCTAGAAACTTAAATCTAATGTAGTTTGTGGATGGAGGAACATTGAGAAGTAATAACTAAGTCAGACAAGGCTCTAACTCTTACCAGCTCAGAAAAAGAATGTGTGCATTCACACAGCTTTGGGGAACTACAGAAATGTGAAACAATGTGCAGTTGTTAGAAAATCTGAAATGTTACTTCAAGCCTAGAGTCTGTCCACTTCAAAGAGGATACTGACTTAAAGCGAATATGGCTTAAACCATAACAAAGGTAGTATATGGTGACTTTGAGCACATTGCAGAAATGTAGCAAACTGTAGTTTCAATTAAACCATGGAAGAATATATTCCCTAAAAGAAGTGATTTTCTGTGTTTTTTTGGGTTGTTGGTATTTTGGTGGTGGTGGTTTTTTCTTATGTGTGTCTGTTTGGGTTTGTTTTGTTTTGTTTTAATGAAAACCCTTCCTTGTTTATACAGAGTTAGAGGTGGGTATCAGAAAAAAATAAAATAGAAACTGCCTGCATTGACACATCTTGTCTGCTAAATCTCAGCTCAGTACCTGAAAAAAAAATCTCATTTGCTCTGTATAATTTCTAGTGTTTTGTTTCAGCAGTGTTATATGTTGCAAGTAAAGTTATTACCACCACATCCCTGGGAGACTATTCCACAGTCTAATAAAGCTCATTCTAGGATGCTGAATTTTTTTTTTAATTGTATTTCAATTGATCTTTTAGAAGAGCATGTACTATCTCAACTAAATAGAAAAGAATTGCAGAGGTCTCTAAGCAAAAGTCTACTCAAAAAACAAAGCAAATCCTTGTCTCGATATGTGTGGTACAGACATATAGTATGCAGAGGAGAGACAGAGATGAAAATAAAAATGCCTTCATAAATATCCTTCATTGAGAGAAAATAAGGTATAGCAGAAATTTGTTGCTTTTTCCTTTGATATGCTATTCTTTTTTTCTCTCAGTGCAGTATGAGGCAACTGCAGAAATCTGTGCCTCCCACTGGCACAGGGAAGGTGTTTGTGGCAAGCAGAGTGAACCTGCAGCTTGCTCTGACACGAGAAACCGGATTAGCATGGAGCCCATCGTACAGAAATGTTTGTGGCTCATACGTCAAATCCCTTGGAAATGAGTGTGATTGATCTGAGATTAACTCTTGTTTATATTTCCTCTTGCTTCGCTTTCTCCCCAAAGAACAATTCACATATGAACTGCATAAAGGTGACAAACTACCCCTGTGGGGTGGATTCACTGCTGGAGAGGCAAAGGTAAAACGAAGAGCACAGTTAACAGGAAAAAATTTCTTCTCAGATCAGTAACTCTTCTTCTTTAATAGTCTGCCAGCCCAAAATAATATAAAAGCATCAGAAGCAAGGAGCTTTTTAAAGAGATTATAACATTTTTACTCCACAGACAAATTATTCAAGCAAGTAATTTCAGCAGTCCCTCACAGAAACTGTATAAAATGTCCAAAGCCACAGGGCAAACACACCCCACAAATCCCAGTAGCTTTGAAAGAAAGCTATGAAGATGTCTGTATCTCAGTGGTGAAAAATCTTTCTGGATGACCAAGACCAGAGGTTATTTTAGCAAGGGCTAAACAGAGACAACAGCTGACTAATACTAAAACCGAATTTCCATTAGTATTTGTGGATCATATATGTTAACTTCTCATAGGAATCATGTTTTCTAATTACGCTGAGGAAAGTTAGTAAGGAACCTCACATTTCTGAAGCTTGTTCTTTACTTAGAATTGCAAGAAGAGAAAAGTTGCAATTAAAATAATTATATTCTCAATTCCACTTTCTGTTTCATGGCAAGTATATGAGAAACCTAAAGTCGTTCAGTCTTCTAAACTTCTATAAATGCATTGTATAATAATGCTATAAACCCACTGAATCTTCTGTTTATGTCGCAGTCCTGGCTCAGCATTTCTGTAATCTAAAGGGCAAATCTGAAGACTCAGCAAATCAAGCTGGAGATCAGAAATTAGATGTCCAGGGAAATACAGATACTGAGCAGCACCCAGCCATGAACTGAAATTGACCTTTTTTTTTTTTTTTTTTTAAATACTGAAAACTTAAAATAGTTTTTCGTGTGTTTGAGGGTTTGGTGCGGTGGTGTTAGCCTTTTGTTTGTTTGTTCTTGTTTGGTTTTCTTATTATTTTTTGGTTTATAGTGATTTCTGTAGTGATTATGGAGGTGCTCTATCCTTTTGAAGTCTGACAGAGTGCATCTGCAGGTCTCATACCTCACTGTGACAGGAAGCACAGCGTTGGTTGTCCCAGTCATACTCCAGCCCTGGGCTGCATCACCTTGCACGTTGCCCGTGCTCATGCATTCAGAGCAGGGCCAGGCAGAAGCTGAAATGCATAAAGGAGAGAGGGAAGGGAGAAAGTATAAAAAAATATCTTAAAGGGATATAGATGGACTAGCCTTGACTTGGATCCCAGGCATTGTACTGCTTTGGAAACAAATCAATATATTGCATATTTCTTAATGGAGGAAGCTCTTCATCACATGATGTTTGTCCTGTTGCTGCTTCCCAGGGAAGCTGGGAGGTGACCAGCTGTCAGTGCTGGAGTCTGAGCCACTTATTATCTAACTTCTGTCTCTAATAAAGAAAATCTATCAGACCCAAGTGACACATGCATTTGTATGTGCTCATCTGACTTCTTTGTAACCGTTAGAGATGCAGGGGGCAAATCTTTGTACACTGCTCCCTAGTCCTTCAGAGATACAGGCAGGAGATACCTGTTCACTAATCCATACTGATCCATAGGCTGCCAAGGTTGCTGAGACTCCCAGTGGCCTGGTTAGCAGGGTTCTGAGGTTCCTGGCGAGGCTGAAGGGGCTGGCTTTCTTCTCAACTTCTGGCAAACCTAGTGGCACAATATAACTTCTTATCGTCGCATGGGAGAGATGGGAGGCATCTTTCCAGCTGTGTAATGGAGCATGATGAAGGGATCCAGGGCTCCCCCTGAGCAAGCTGGTATCTTTGTGCAGAGCAAGGAAGGGAGGGGAGTGCTGGTTGGATGCAGGAGCAGCACAGCTGGGTTAGCACAGCCACATGCCAAGTAGACTAGCCCAGCTCATGCTGCGTTTTCCAGTTTCGGGAGTTAATTCGTTTGGTATGAATTTGGGGATATCTCACCATACCCACTGCACTCATTAGAAACTCTCTTTGATCGATGATCAGAGGACAGTATGTTTTTACTTCTGAAGTGCGTAATATGGCTGTATTATATTTGAGCATTTTTTCAGCAAACTAGGAAAGCCCATATGAGGAAGTCAAGACTACTGGTACTTAATTAAAACGGATTAATAGTTTTCCAGTATGAACTCCTGTGTTTATACTACTGTCATATTCCTGTATGTTCATTAAATATTTGCTTTGTTAGGGATGCATTTAGATAAGCATTTTTTTCCCTTGCTGATTATCTCCAGCTCCACCTTCTATTCTTGCTAATGCAAGTGTTTGTGGGGCTACCCTATAAACTGCGTCATTTAAATTATCCAGGATTTAAAAAGAAATATAAGACAAAGGAGAAGGAAACTAGTCCTTCTCCAAAAATATCATACAAAACGGGGTAGTAAGCCTCTTCTGCAGGTGGATGGGACCCTCCACTAAGCAGAAGGGTGGTGGTCCCTTCACCACCAAAGTGTATGTGACAGTTCATCCTAAAGAGTTGTGGATCCTTCAGTACAAGTGAGACTTAAACTGGGATGCGAGATGAAGACTGCAAGTGTTCCACAGTTCCCCTGTTGCTTATGTCACTCATTCCAGCTAATGAGGAGTTTGCTCCTCAAACTCCTTTACCTTAGCCTGATCAGCTTGCCTGCATCCACGTGGACCGACCTGATCCAAATTTCCTGGAGAGGGAAAAATTACTGTGTGGTTGTTTACTTCCATTGTTCCAAAACTTTTTTGGCTTTCCATGGCAGGAGGAGCTTTGCTATTTGCATTGCATCTTAGAAGTCTTCAACTGTAGACTGGGATGAGGAGGAAATATGATTATTAACACATAACCATTTCATCGATCCTCCTTGCTCTTCTTTAAATGTCTGTTAAATAAACACAGCATGTTCTTACATTAAACAACTCCTAACTAGGCCTTTTATACAGTATGTATCAATTACTGCAGAGCAGATCCCAGACCACCATGCTCTCAAAATTGACAGTAATGACTTGATATCTTCAGACTCTTGAGACGAAGGTATGGTTCAAGATGAACACATGCAAGGCACAGAGCACAGAAGCCTGTCTGTCAAGCACAGGAAATGCCATGTGGAACTTTCTTTGCCCCAGCATGACAGATGGATCTAAAGAGACATGGGACAGCAGTGAGAATGCAAAACAAAGTGCAGCAGTTCTGCCATATGCACCGAGACCAGATGTGCCCAACAGCTCCCAAGCGTTTGTCCTGTAGGAGGAGAGCGGTAAACATGAACAAAGCCCGTGTGGGTTCTGTTCCCTATGGGCACCTGAACTGACACTGGCAATGCTTTGCGCATTGGCAGGGGTAACAGGAGCCTGGCCCAGCCACTGTCAGGGAGAGACATCAGAAGCAGAAGGCACCATCTCCATAAGGCAGATCCACCCTGTGTAAACAACGGTCCAGAGAACAAGAAGCAGCTTGAACTCACCAAGCTTCAGAACTCCTAAACTCCACCGTGGCTCAGGTAACATGAACTAGCTTCACGTAGAGTTGTTCTGCCTATTGGGCATTAATAATTCTTTTTACATCCCAATCAAAGAAAATAAATACAAGGAAGATGTGTATTAACAGCTACTAGACTTCATGACAGTCATGCTGTGTGCGATGTCTAGCTGTCCTGACACGTTCTTTCACATTAGGTCTAGGCCTGTGACACTTCTCATAGAAGGCTGAACTAACAATAAACACTGCGAGTAGTAGATAGCAGTCCTTTAAACAAAATGAAAAAGCTTTGTATCTGACTTATGGTATTCAAATATGATTATTCAACTATTTTTTAATTGAAGTCTCCCTGGGAAGCTTTACTGACACCTTCAGAGCAGGAAGCTATGCACTGGCTGCAGTTCTCACTGGCAAGCAAGATGTGCACATGGCTGTAACAGCTAAAGGAGGAAGATAAAGAAAAGGGAACAGTCTGCAGGAATGCATGTACGTACACAAATTCGGCTTAGGCCAGGTCAGAGCCTACCATTTCAGTGATGTGGATTTATGGTATATGTCTGTGTTAAGGAAATAAGGATTCATGTCTTTTAAACAGTAGTTTGTGTTGCTTTTTCTTCCTCAGAATCCACTTTTTTTTGTTTCTTCCTGCATTTCCCAGGACCACTCACTCTCTAGTGCCTTGCCCTGAGAACTGAAATGTTTTGAATCTCGTATTCTGACTCGTTTTGTCTCACTGAAAAAACTGTTTTGCTGGAAAAAAACAAGGGGAAGAATTAGAAGGTAAAAGATAGAATTATACAGAAAAACAGTCTTGCTAAAAAATAACATAAGGTGAGTTGGGAAGTGTGTAATAGCTTCATGGATTGTTGCTGTTAGCACGGAACAACTTTTCCTCTACCACAGCTTAAAAAATCCATCTTCCTTGCCAGGGTCTCATCAAGGATCAATTGATAAATTACAAAGAAAATATTCCTTAAACCGAACTGTTGACACATGTGGCACAGGATAAGGCCTTCAGACCCCGAAGTTTCCCTGCTTTCAGCCGAAGTTAGTTACCAAACCTCTCATCATCTTTTACCTCTATTTCTATCACGCATTCAGTACCCTTTCTGATTGCCTTCTCCAGTGCTTGCATTTTATGTCTATCTCTCTCTTTTTGTCTTTTCCCTGGCTGCTTTGAAGAAATATGAGGCCTTTGAAATGGGATTGTTCATTTTATTCCGACATAGTAGCATTCTTAACCTCCTGTCCTTACCTGCTGATTAGTGCTGCTGGGAACTATTAAATACTTGCAGCAGCCTGCCTCTGAGCTGGCTGCATTTCAGGCTGGAGGAAGTTGCACATTAATACCTCCCTGGAAGTGAGGGTCTCTGAGTAAAGAGAAAAAAGACTCAGTGGGAAGCTCTCCTGGTTTGGTGGCTGCTCTCACCGCTTCCTTTGTCATGTGAGACAGTGTGTTTTGAATGATGAGAAGCACACTGAGGAGATTGGGGACAAGAAGAAGAAAAGGATCTGAGAATTATTCACAGCTCCAAAGAATACTATTTGGTAATCATCCTAAGAAGTCGGTGTTAGTACTTATAAGTCTTTAGTATAACAACTGATACCTTAACAAACAGCAGAGGAAAGAATAAGAGATTAAAATAAGGAGAAAAAGAGCTGGAAGCATAAAGGTGTGGATTGGTTGTTTTACTAATTTCATTTATCTATTCCTAGAAGAACTGGTTCTCCTAGAGTACACCAGGACTGTCACGTTTAACACCACAGGAGATGCCCCACTCAGGCAGACCTGTAGTCCATCTTGCCCAGGGATCTTTCTTTGACAGTGGCAGCAGAGTGTTTATTCTGGGGAAAGGTCAAGACACTTGTCACCCCTTGCAGTCAATCCATTGCCTTGGTATTGGCCTAGCCTCCAGGACTGTTCTGTGTGTTAGAGGGTGTGTCCCTTCCTAGGCCTTTTCCATCTGTTTAGGGACCCCTGGTCTATGGTTTGTCTGAGCCCTGTCTGAACCTGCTTCTGCAACCTGCTGTGACAAGTGCTAGATGTTCACTCCCTGCCATGTAAGGAAGGACTTTTTTTATATATTTTAAACCAATCTGTAGGCCTCACCTGAGTACTCTCTACTCCTTGTATTGAAGGATATCATGAACAATAGCTCTGCATTCAGCTTACCCATTGCCTGAAAGATTTTATCAACCTTAATCTTATTCTCTCTGGTCTTTTTTAATTTTTATTTCTTATTCAGACTGAAAAGCTTCTACCCTTTTAGTCTTCTCTCATAAAGCAGCTCCTCCAGCCCCTTGATAGCCCTTTCTGGCACAGTATCAGGCTATTGATTTTGGTGAACTTTAGCTCTATTGAAAGCTCTAGACAAGTATCTGGTATCATCATGTGTTTTCCAAGTGTGTCTTTTAGTACTAAACCAGGTAGCAGCACCTGAAAAAATAGTTCACGTAAATTAGAAAGGTGTGTCTGCTAGTCTTCTCTGTAAATGTCACTAAAACTTTCTGGTCAGTGTCTATACTTCTCTCATATATCACAGCATTTAGCAGTTTTCATGCCTCTGAGTGCAGCTGGAAGCCCTTTTGCTACTCAGGCTTATCAGCTCTAGGTAAGTTTCTGGGTACATTTGACTTGTCTCTCATGAGCTATATACCTAAAAGTAAAAGTAGAACACGATAGCTCACTTAAAGGCCTTTCTTGAAAGTTCTATTTGGCACTTTTGATTATCCCTTTATCCAATGTTTGATATTTTCCTGCTCCTTCACATTACCGTTCATTTTTCCTGCATTAGCAGTTTCAGCCGTCAGTATGGATATAGACTCTCACCCGCCCAATTTACAACTCCCGTAAATCTTTATATACTTACTTCCTCTGCAGATAGAGATATACTGACCTGTAAGTCATGGGGATCTATCTGCATTCTTTCTTCAGTCACTTGTCCTCAGAGAGGGTTATTTCTTTAAATTTATGTTTCTACCCAGGGAGCTTTAAACTGCACATCAGGCTTTTGCAATCTCTCTGTGTTCCTCTAGTGTTTGTTCCAACCTTAGAATATAATCTGTATGAACTCTAATGTCTTTGCTGTCATCAAAACTTTATTCTGTCTTGATTTGAAATACTTCAGGCTCAAGGTGTGAACCAAAAGATTATTTTGGGTAGACAGTGTCTTAGTAATGGCTGTTAAAAGTCCACAGATGTTTGTGTGTGTGTGTGTGTTTGTATGTAAAAATACCTGCCCTTTCCCCTCACCCTAGTGCAATGTGTCCAGAAAGTGTTCCCTTTCAGTGATCTAGTTTGCACTACTTGAGCCCTTAGCAGCCCCTATCCACTGTACCTGCAATACTTGTGTGAGTGCTGGTGTGTAGGGCATAGTTATGATGGTCTGCCTGTCTAAATTCTTTACTTTTAGGGTTTCCTTGGAGTAGACAGTCTGAACTGTCGTAACAGCAAAGCACAGTGGGGGAAAAGAATCCTTCATTAAAGTACAAAGTGTATTGTAGAAGATGTAAAGATACATAAAGAATACATGATACATCATTTATGTGTCATATAGGGTTATATCCTGTCAAGAGGAAAAAGGGACACCAGTCGTAAACATGCTTGAAGTGAACGGGAGGTAGGCTGGAGATGCCCAGTAGCCTTACCTCGTATTCCACTAGCAGAGAGTGGTGCTGCACTGGTTGAGGCCAGGAAGATGCGGTCACTCTGAAGTCTATGTGGCAATCACAGGCTGCCTGCTGTCCCAGCAGCACCCACGGCAGTGTCTCTCCTCACCAGAACACGGAGAACCGAGGCTAAAAGCACCTTAACAATAAGGGAGGTGCTGCCAGTGATGTGTGTGTGCCAGCACAGCACCTCACAGGCATGTACACATGTTCTTTGAGCCCTGCTTGTGGCTGAAGAAAAAGGACAGACCTTTCTTGTGAAGGTAACATTGATTTATATATATATAGTTGTTATTGTTGTTCTCCCCACTTCCATGTTCTCCATTAGCCTTCACAGCTCAGTGAAGGCTTTGGAAAAAACAGAGACAATGTTTTAAATGTGTTTTTCAGGAAAACACTTTCCCTTGTCTTCCAGCTTTTTTTGCTGGCAGAGACCATCTGCAACATGGTCTGAGGAAAAGAGAACAAAATATACAGACACATTAAAAGACCTTGTGGATAACCTACTCTGGCAGATGTGGCATGGCATGCTGACCTGCATAACAATGGAGAACCCAACACTTCCTTGAAGTGGCATGCCCCTACAAGTGCTCAGATAGGCAGAAAGGTATTAAAGAGGTCTGTGGTGAAAATTAAAAAAAAAAATTAAAAAAATCCTCCTGTGTAAAATGAGGAAAGCTTTCATTTCTTTTCCTTCCCTTACAATTTCTGAGACAAATATACTTTTTTTTTTTTCTTTTGGTAATTCTCTACCTGATTCTTCTGTATCTCATTAACCCACTGCTTTTACAGAGGCACTCAGAAAAATGTGGCCATTCTTGACGATGTAGATAATTGTTGAGCATTTGCTCCTTTGCAGGGATAAAGTTATCACCCCAGGTAGTATTCTCAGGTGTCCTTCCAGCCTTTGGAAAATAGTTGTTACTGTAATCTGTAGGCAATTTTCTCTCTAATGCCGTAGGCATGTGATTCTCCTTTTGTGGCTGTTTACCAATTCTCTAACAGATTAATAGGAGAATAGTTCACTCAGTGACAATCTGAAACTTTAAAACACCCTCAAATGCCTCATTACAGACCAAATAAAATAGTTTGTTTTCTGCGAATTATTAGTCCCTCTCATATCTTATTTGCTCCATTGCTTTCAAAATCTTAATCTCAGGGTGCATTTATTTGCTTGTGCCAGCCTGTTTATAGCTACTGTATCCCTTTGGTGGAAGCTTACTGTATCTTCTCATTTGCAGTAATCAGTGAATTTCCATGATCTCTATAATCATAATAATAAGTCAGTTGAGGCATGGTTTTCAGAAAACTAATTTCAGTTTCTAGGCCTGGGCTGTCATTTCCACTTCTCTCACATTATGTAAGACAAAGCAAAAATGAATCACCATGCCGGACTGAAGTGTTTGAAAGAGCAGGGCTATAGGGAGAAGAATCTTCTTGCAGCACGTTTCTGAGAAGCAGAGCTACTCAGCTGTACTGCAGCATATTTAGTCTTTATAATGGTTTACATGCATTTTATTAAATTGTTGAGGCATCATTATTCTCAGGGCTTTACAGACTTTCTAGGTTGCTATAGAGCTGCTTCCAGAAACACATAGCTAACTTGGACAAACTTTGATGCATGACACCCAGCTCCAAGATGTACCCTGCAGTGCACCCAGTGCCTCCCCAAAACCCAAATAAATAAGGGACATGAGAAGGTGAGGTGGGAGTGGGTCACAATGGAGGTTGTAGCCAGGAGTTCACACTCCTTCAGCTCCTTGCCTCTGTCAGAAGACTTATATAGGAATACAGCCCAACAAAGAAATACGGAAAGTGATTCCTCCTTTTTCCCCCCTTATATACAAGATCTAGGGGAAAAAACTCAAAGGGATTTCCACTGTATGGAAGAATGCTCTTGCCAGCTGAAACCCAACACAGGAGAAAGGGTAGGGTGGGAAGGATGTACAATAACCATCATACTTAGCTTTGCTCAGGGCAACAGTATTAAATCATTTGCACTCAAAGTTTTGAGGAGGTCTCTAGTGATAAGACAGATGTGCAGTATTTTTTGTGCCCCCTTCTCCAGTATCAAGAACTGGTCTCTTGCACTGCATGGCTTGTTGCTGAAGAAAAAAAACATAAATGCTGCAACTAAACCAGTTTCCCAGCAGTATTGATTGACTATGGTGCTATAACTAAGCGTACCCTCAGGTAGCATGGATGTATGTTATTTTTTTTAGCCATTACTGAAAGAAGTAGAAAGAGAATAGATCAAGTCAGCCAAATTTTTACTGATCCTGTAAGTGATCCTTGTTTAAGTACAACAGAATGTTGTGGACCAATACTGGCTATACAAAAGCATTGCAAATTTGAATAACTATTTCTGCAGCATATAGTTTATATTGACAAGTGTGACTCAAGCTGGGTCCAACTACAACAGGACCTTTGTTCAGTACCTTGACCAACAGAGTGTTGAGCATCTCCGAATTTGGAGATTCCCCACCTTCTCTGCACACCTGCCTGGGTGTTTGACCTTCCTTATGGTGAAAAACTAGAATTTTACATGTCCCAACATGTGTTCTTTCCATTACACACCTCCAATAAAAGTCTGCCTCTGTCTGCTGTACACTCTCCTCTTAAGTAGATAGTTGAAGACTTGAAAACAAGTAGCAGAGAAGACCTCAAAAGAGGTGACAGTGATTCTAGAAATCACATGAAGTTTTCAAACTGGTTAGCTACATATTTGGAGTTACTGAGTGTTGGCAGACAGAGCTTGGAAAGACGTGGAAATAAGATGACCTTTTATGTTAAGAATCTGATTTCTAGTTCCCTAGCACATCTGCAAATCAAATGTTTCGTGTCCGTTCTCTGTTTCTTTTGACTCAAAACAGATTTTGGGGAAACTAACTCTACGGCCTCGGAGTTGTGATTTTTTGATATTGTCTTTAAGTGAAGGATAGACTGTCTGAACACACTGAGCACTGGATGGTTTGGGATTTTTCAGAAATGTGGAAAAGAAGAAAAGACAACTGAAAGGTTGGATATCAAGTAAAATTACCCACCTGGGCATTTGGAGACCCAATACCTCAGGGAAGCTTCCAGCTTGTTTAGTCAGGAGGAGGCAGAGGCGGAACTTTAGACATGTCACTGGACACTTCCTTTCGTTTAACTTTCGTGTTAAAGGAAACAAAATATTCCAGTAGGTATTTACAAAGGTGCCTGAAGTTGTTTTTCTGCCCTGCACCTCTTCTGCCTGTACACCTCATCTCTAAAAAGATGAGGTTAGGAATGGCCAGCAGGGGAGCAGGGATTGTGCTGGAGCTATACGGTGTCTGTGAGGTAGAGGCAAAACAGAGCACCACACGGATGGGGTGCTGCATGTCGTGTAGACATGAACCCTGTGCTCAAATTGCCATCGCTAAGAAAAGTGTCACAGGCTGAAACCAGTACTTCTGTGCAAGTACTTTGACTGGTAAAAAAAGCAACTTTTCGCACTTTTGTAACAAAAAAGGCTCCATTATCTTATGTTCTTCAGATTAAGTAAACCACTTTCATCACTGAATTACCCTGTTTGGATTTGGTGGGGTTGGTTTGCTTGTTTTGGTTTTGGTTTTTGTTTGGTTTTTTGGTTGTTGTTTTGGTTTTTTTCCTAGAACTCAGAGCAAGAAGTTAATCTAAAACCAGGGTGATTGAGTGGTGACCTTCACGACCGAGCTTGCCAACTTTGTGGCAGTTCCTGTTCCTTGATGGTGATTTGATTCTTTTGGTCACACCCAAATGATTTATCTTGTACAATTTTTAATCTGTGCCTCGATTTGATTTAATGCATGAGCTCCAAGAAAAGCCATTTTCTTTTCCTTTTATTGCTACTTTGTTCTGTTTTGTTTTCTTGAATTTGTGAGCAAATAAACATACTGACAAGCAACCTTCAGGGAGTTTCTAAAGTCAGTTCAGAGGAGGATGATTTGTGATGCTGCTAACCTCTGTGTAGTGTTAACACTTTCAAATATGTCTAATTACACTTTAAGATAAGGATATTAATGCCATCAATCAGCACTGGTAGCTCACTATCACAGAATCCAGCCCTTGGCAACACTCACGTGTAACATAACAGCATAATTAATGGTTATAAAGACACCATTATGCACAACATAGTATTTCTATCAGTTGACTTGTAATCATTAAATACCATGAAAGTGAGGTTAACAAGCTGCAGCCCCAGCCAGACAGTGCTGAGAAACAGAGGGTCAGTCAGTCCTCCTTCAGCCCCCAGTAATATGGCAAAAGATAGGGTGTTTTTTAAATCTTTGGCTCATAAACCACTGGGAGAAATATTTGAGCTGTTTTCTACCACATTCTTGCTTGCTTAAAGACGAAAGCTATCAGTGTATGCCTTTTCAGAAATAGACAGGCGGCTGAAAATGTGTATGAACACCACCAGTGCCACCTAGTGTTGGTCGGTCGTGGAGAGGTCCGATCTTTCCACCTAAGCTCTGCTGCCTTTCAGACAAACACAACCTGACCTCATTTTTCCGCCCCAAATGGGACAGGGTAGTGTTGCTCCTGTATCGTCCTGTTTGCATGAAGTCTTAAGAAATGAAAGTAGCAGCTCCTGAAAGTCATAAGGCGTTTTATCACACACTCCCCTGCTTATTTTGCCAGTAGGTTAGCAGGTTGGCAAATGTTTAAGCATCTGTCTGTGCTTTCATGGAGACATTTAGGGTTGGGATTAACAGTCATTGTGTACGTGAACAGCATCCGAGCAAGACTGAGAGAGTGACTGTGAGGACAGCTAGGTCGTAGCAGGAAAATTGACTGAGTATGAAAAGGTAACTGAAAACCTTTCTTCTTTATTCTGCTTTATATGCCCTCACCCTAATTTGTTGTGTTTTCCTACTATAGCCTTGTACATGTTCTCTGAATAAATTTGATGCTCTTACACCGACTTTGCAGCCTTGAGCTTGGTCATTCCATTTTATTTGAGAAAATAAACAGAATATTTACTGTCAAGTTTCGGGAGAAGGTCTTGTGTGCAGAGTAAATCAGAAAGAGCAGAAGTATTTGCTTGTAGAGATCTTCACATATGGACTAGTGTCAGGGAATAACAATCCCTGCCTGTGAGAATTATTTAAATTCAGCGAAACACGAGTACTATGCTGATGAGCTGTCAGGATATTGCTTCTCTTTAGTGTCTCCTCTGCAGAGACACGCTTCTTTCGCACTGCTGCGTTCTGGTTACTGCTGATATCTGCGTGCGGCAGGGAGGAAAGAATGGGACCACTTACAAGGGCCCCACGCGGCTGTGGCTCCTCTGTTGCCCTCGCAGCTGTGGTGTGCCTCAGCACTCATGCCTCACTTCTCCACACGGGGCTGACAGAAGGTGTGTGAAGGTTTGTATTTCACGTCCAGCCATTCCCCCTGCCCGTTCTGGGGAGCACTGTGGCAAAGAAAGTGGTGGAACTTGGGGCACAAGGGAAGCTTTGTGTCCTTTTTCTGATGCTCACTGCCCGGTGTAATTTATCCTGCTGGTGGTGGCACATTTACACTGCAAACAGTGTGTGCATGCTGCTGAACACAAAGAGGAGTTATTATTAGTGCCCTCAGATTGAATGTGCGGCTACATTATCCTGTAGTGAAGCAGGGCTTGGTATCTTGGATGCAAAGCTATCTCAGTGAGGCTCTGTGGCTTTGGGAACTTGAACTAGCATTTCTGAGCAGCATCACACTTTTATCTTGTAGACATGCCGATGCATCTGATGCTTATGCTTTTACCTCTAATAAGGTTCTTCAGAAAAGTATAGTGAGCTGTCTTTAAAAAAGAAAGCTCTCTGGTCATTGCAGCACAAGGCTCAGTGCAGGCTAATTTACCAGCCGCTCAGTGATTACCTGGAATTTCAGTGAGGTGTGTCCATAATTCAACTGTGCTTGATTTAGCACAGAGATTTTAGCTCTGTGTTCAAGCTGAGAGTTCCTCCATCACCATGTTCCTGCCCTTTACTTCTATTCAAGGGTCTTCAAATAAATATCAGATCTGAGCTGACTTCTTGAACTAGATGATCTTTAAAGGTCCTTTCCAACCCAAACCATTCTCTGATTCTTAGTCCAGTGATGGAGATTTGTAGCTGAGATGCAAGAGACTTGACCATGAATCCCTTCAGCCCCAGTTTCCTGCATCTCAGAAGTCACAGTCCACAAAAAGGATAGCACTTACCTTAGAAATCTCCAAGATGGAGAAAAGCATCATCTGGAAATCTTCCAGGTTCTGAACTACAGCTCTGAATAGCTCCAGCAGCTCATGGTTACTGTCATGGTGTCAGTATCCTGGCAGTTTTGTATGTGTCAACTTGGAGAAACTTGGGTTCCTTTTGAAGTATCACAGGTCTTAGGGTAGTAGCTGGAGGGAAGTTTCGGAACTGTCATCTAACTTGAAGTTCTAGTTGCCAGAAGAAAGTTTTGAAACTGACTGTGGCATCTAAATTGAAGCTCTAGAGCTTCAAAGACTTCCTACTTGACAAGCTGGGTAGTTTCTGAAGTATCTTTGAACGTACAGTTTCTAGCTGTATATGCCTCAGCTGCTATATCCCAGGAGTGTTGTGAGGATAAATGTTAGATATCAGTGCTCAGATCCAACACTAAAGAGGGCTATATCTTTAGCAACCTTCATGCACTCATTTTATCAGGTCTTTGATAAGCCCTTTGTAGCCAAAACCAACACTGTGTAGTGTGGTCAAGTCAGTCAAGCTCTCAGGGCTTGCAGAATGAGCACAGTAAGAGCTTTTTTATCATACACATGCCTCAGCACCACTGAATACAGGAGATGGGTTGCTGCAGTATTAATCACTTCACTGATTGTCCTGTCCAGAGCAGCCTGTTTGTTTTTGAAAGGAAACATCATATATACTTTTATCTTGGATCTCCACTGGTGGCTGTAGAGAGCTAAGATATTGGTGGAAGTGTTTGCTAAACTATATTCAAGCCTCTGGAGAGCTTCTCAGGTGCTTTCTTGGGCAGCAACACTTTCCACTTTCTGTAACCAAACTGCAGGGTTTTTTTGGAATGCTCTACATGTGGAGATATCTCTATATGAAGTTGCTGATTGATAGCACCTACCATACACCCCTTCTCATCAGCTCCTGTGTGGTCCCGTATATGTCATCTCAACCTATTTCCCAATACTGCCACCTTTTGAGCCTGAAATTCCTTACAGCTCTTTTCGTTTTTGCTTTACCCAGTTCACACACTGCTAGCCTTCCTCTTAAGCCATGTGTCTCTGTGATCATTAATACCAGGTGTGTGCATGAATAGATTGCTCAACAGTACAATTTTTGATCCAGATCCAGCACTGAATTTCTGTCACATTTCTGTCAAATTAGTGAGAGCTTATGTGGGCTTTAAGCTTTACGCCAGCTTTATGCTGGCTGTGGAGGGACAGACGATGCCTAATTTGAATAAAATTAAGCAAATGAGGACAGCAGGTGACATTTGATCTCTCATAGAGCTTGTTGGTGCAAAATTAACCCGTGAGAATGGTTTCTTAAATAAATGTGAATAGGCTGATTGAGTTATTCCCAAATCAGAGTTATACCCAAAGGGCCTCAAAATTTCTGATGTGATACAGGATGCCCTAAAGCTCCATGTGTACTGCGCAATTATGTTATGGCCTTATATGAGCATAATAACTTTCAGAAAAAGCCTTGTTTCCACTGGCATCTTAAAAACTCAGTAGTGAAATGACATGCTTCTCGTCTCAAAAATTACTGAAGTTTACTGATCAATAAGCCGGTATTCTGTTCTTCAACCAGGAGTGGATAGTGAATATTGTTCTCCCTGATCTAGTTTTGGTGATGACTTCTTTGCATATTTTGATTCATTCATTATTTGAGGGTTTTTAACTTTTTACTGTTCGATATTTAGAATGAACCAAATGATACTTTGAAGCAGCAGGCAAAAATCAGATTTATTGTTCTTTTAAGTCAATATTCTTAAAGAGTTCTAGAATAAATTTTCTTTTTATGGCACTATTAGTCCTGCATGGGACTGCCATTTTAGTCAAAGTTGTAATTTATATGGTAATAAAAACAACAATGGAAAACATCCTTTGGCAAGATGAAATCCAAATGATAATACATCCTCTCATCACGCTTTGGCATTTCTATCAAGAGTTGGAACCCCAGAAATCTGTGATAATGAAAGATGCTGAGCACCACCACCTTGAAATGGCCTCAGTTTCAGTCTGCAGAAAGGATGTTCAGAATCAGTTTTTCTTGGCTAGATTAAGAAAGTTTCTGGGCAGCATACTAAGTGTGTAGGTGGGGGCTAGTGAAAATAAACACACTACAATTCTGGCAAAGAACTTCTTGAGACCTGTTGAAGGCCGCAATGTCCTTTTCTTAATAACATCTTGCTTTGCTTTGCTTGCGCTCACCTGGACCTGCCTCAGAGCAGATATTCTTGCCTTTTGAAAAGCAGAACTAGAATATTGTGGCCCCATTCCTCCTCCCATTGTGCACAAAATTCTGATTTACCCACTCCTAAATTAACACAGGTGAGAGCAACACTGATGCCTTTGGCTGTAATCCTGACTGGCTGAAAGTGAAAACTCCCAAACTGTTGCCCAGGTTTTAACCAAGTCCTGCATCATTAGATTACTTTTACAAGTTCTTTTTTCAAAGCAGTCTAGCTTCAGACATCTTATCTTCAAAGGGAACTCTGCTATAGGCCCTTTTCACGTATGAAGCTAGAATCACAGATGTAGAAGGATGGAAAGGCCCCTGAGAAAAAATCTCCTCCATCCCCTCGCAGAGAAACAGAATCCTGGTCTGCCACGACCTTCTTCCAAGAGATATTTGTCTAATTTGTTATTTCTAAGCATTCAGTAAAAGCTGTTCTGCGGCCCTTTTGGGTAGCCAGTTCCTGCTTGTCACTCACCCTCCCAGTGTTCACCTTGCATCTCACTGAGCACTTCTTTGCTGGAAGCTAAACCATATGTAGGCAGCCATTGATGTACTGAAATATAAATCAGCATCACAAATGGCTTTCTGTGATTTATATAACTTGAATGTGTCAATATGAAATGTATCATTTTATTTATTGATCAATTTTTTATTTTAAGCAGCATCATATATTTTGTGCTTCATAAAATTCCAGATCCTTTCTAGCAGCCTGGTTAGTTACTCCCTGCATGTATTTAATCATTGGTTTCTCTTTTCTAAATACAATACTCCGTTCTCTTCTCTATAGTGTTTGTCTTGCCGATTTCAGATGTTTGTTCACTTTACAAAGACCACTTTGCATTCCAGTCCTGCCATCCCTCTAGTCTGGTGCCTTCCACAAATCCTGTTTTTGAGCTGGAATGAGAGTAACGCATAGGACCAGATTTAGGATACTGTTTGCAAGAATCACCCTAGAAAACTCACCCCTAGTCTGCCCTCACTTTTACAATTAAGTTCAGGGAACAATTCTTCTGAGTGCTTTACTCAATATTGCCCATTCATTCTCGCACCATGTTTTCCTGGTTTGTTCATAGTAATGGCATAGAGGACAGTGTCGGAAATCTTACTGACATCAAGATTCCTACATCACAGCTTTTCCTAATCTGTTTGGCCAGATGTCCTGGTAGGGTAAAATAAAATAAAACGAACAGGAAAAGTAAGAGTTTCACAAGATTTACTTTTGACCACCCAGTTGGAATGTTTCTCAATACTTAACAAGATCTGGGTTTTGAGATAGATGTTTAACCATTTGTATCAGGTTTCTTCTAAAAAACAAAGGCATTCTGACTGTTCTGTAGTTCAAAGTCTCTTTCTACCCTTCTTTCACCCACACTTTTTTCTTTTATAAAATAGGTACTTTACTTTTCTTCCTTCAGTCGCTTGGGATCTCTCCGCCTTTTGACCCTAACTGCTTTCAGACTGTTCTTTAAATATTGGTGGATTTCATCAAACATCACTCATGCGAGTATATCTAATTCATCTAAATGTGCCTCACCTTTTGCCTGAAGATGGAACAAAAGGCAATATCAAACCAGCCACCTTCACAGCAGCTGTTGATTGCTCTTCTTTCCTGTCAGGCATGGGTTTGTATTCTCCCTTACCTCTCTGTGCTTCTCATGTATATTTCTTACTTAATTCTGTCTTTTGCTAGCTTTATCTTGTGCAGTACTCTTTCTTTTGATTGTATATTTTTATGCTTGGACTATTCCTTTGTAGTCACCTGCAGATATAAGTTTCATTTCCACTTTTTTTTTTTTTTTTGCAATGCCCTTTCTGATATTTAGATCTGCAATGAGCTTCTGATACAGTTGTAATACTCTCCTGCAGTGCTGCTTATCTTTCTTCTGCATTGGGACACTTTGTCATCATATCTTTAATAAAGTTTCTCTCAGTACTGCCGATTCTCAAAGAGTACACCTTTATCCATTGGAATATATTCCTAACACAATTTTCCTTACAGTTCTTGAGTTTATTTTTGTTGAAGGATCTATTGGATCCTTACTTTCTTGCTTTCATACTGTCTTTTTCTTAGTAAACTCTTCTTTTGCGATATTTCATAAATGATGTTCAGGCTTTCCAGCCAGTTCTCCCTAGTCTGAATGGGGAAAAAAAATCATTACCCCTAGTAGTTTCTCCAAAATGTGTTGTGCCCATCTTAGACTTTAGTTTGAGTGCGTCCCAAATGCCATCTTGGCCTTATGGTTAGGATAATTTGGCATAAGAACTATTTTTGGGAATTGTGTATCTGTTTAATCTTGCAACAGGGAAATGGGTTCAGGAAAACTTCTACCGCACTTAGTGTACAGCAGTGCTACCAGGGCTGATGCTCCTCATCCGCGTGAAGCGCTGCTGTGCATTCTGATTCTAGGTAATTCGGGGTGGTAGGGGATCATCAAATGCAGAAGAAGCTTTATGAACTACAATTGACTTCTGCAAAGGTTGATGGCACTAAGTGCTCCTTTGGTTGGCAGGGAAAATTTGACTAATCAACAAGGTATGTATGCATATATAACATGCATGCCAACGATATTATGGATTGCCCTTGTCCTGCAGTATCAACCTTGAAAAATATCAAGTGGTTCTTCCATTTTCCTGTTCTTATCAGTTCTGTGCTTTTCGTGTTTTGATTTCCTCCCAAGTACAGCTGCATTCATTCTCTGCTTCCAGCTAAGAGTCTGTAATAGCCTGCTGCTGGGAAACTCCCCTTTGTTTCCTCCTTCAGAAATTCTTGCAACTCTGCCTCCCCTGTCCTCTCCTATCTGAATTTAGAGCTTTCTCCTATGTTTTTCAGCCCTTTCTCCCTTTTCGCTTTCCCTGTTGTTCCTGGACATGCTTGATACTAACATACCAGTCCTACAGACTGCCCTGTAATGTTCCTGCAGTGCTGGCAGTTTCATCCATGTGCTAAGATTTCAAATTCTTCCTGTTTTATTAACTACATTCCAAATACCTGGCAATAGGTGGCTCGAAAGCCTGACTTATTGTTCTCCCCGGTTTGCCTTGTCCTGTCAGCATCAGTTGCCTACTTACAAGGCTGATGATCCTCTCTTACGTCAAGTCTTCCCCTCGATCCCCTTCTGCAAGGTGCTGTTCCACATTCAGTAAGGCCAGTGCTCAATACTGCCCAAGTATCCTTGTATCCTGCATCCTCAGGATCCATGCTTTGGGAATCCCTTCTGTGTGCTCAATGTTGTGCACCAATATGCAATGGTAGATCAGATTAAAGCAGCCTTGCAAATCGTGATGGTAATACATTAGTTCAAGCACCATCTATGTTTGTTTGCTGTTTCTACTGATATTTAAAAACTAATGATAGTCGCCTGTCTGCCAGTAAACAAACTCGGTTGGCTGAATGGGTGAGTGGAATTTTGCAAGGCAAGATTAAAACAGGCTCCTTTCTCTGCTGGGATCCAAGTGCCAACCTTTTGTTTGTGAAGTGAGAAATTAATTGCTCTGCAATGGAATCAGACTTTAAATTAGTGAAAGATTGTGTTGTCACTTCACTTTCACTGGTTGACCTGGCAGACCTATGTACCTGATTAGCTAGACAACAATTACCCTGCATCATTCCACCACCCTCCACAATTATGTTTTTCATTCTCATGGAATCCTGTTATCCCTGTGTTAAAAATGGAATTATTTACATCCATCATCAGAGAGAACTGAAGTCTTCACCTCCAGACAGGCCTTGGGTGGTCTCCTGGAAGTGTCCAGAGTTTTCCTGGGGACTGCAATTTTCTGGGCCATGGGCATCTCTCCACTTGAAACATGACTGAGACCGCTGGATTCGTTTCGAATTGAACCATCTCAGTTTTGGCTGCTCTTCACTTGCGCACTATTTCAGTCAGCTTTGAAGACCAGAGATCATCTCAGCTGTCAACTGTATAGCATCTAAAGCTGCAAAAGTGGTCCAATAAAGTGTCCACTGTATGCATCCATAAGGTTGTCTTTATTCTGTTTGTTGTTGCTCTAGCACTACCAGAAGCTGGCAGAATCTTCTGAAAGAAATTCTGATTGTCTTGTACCATTTTTGAATGAGTGGATTCAGAATAAGTAGTGAATTTAAATGAGTACTGTTCTAATTTCTTCACATCCATTTGGAATTGCCAGCAACCTGTGTTTATCCTGAAACTGCCTGAATGTTACATGTGTTTTGTTTTTCTTTTGTTGTTGCAATGGCCCTACTGCCTGCATAGGTGGTCCCTCTCTGACCTCTTCTCCTCACCACACCTTTCCCCATCCCATCAGAGCTGAATAAATGTAGTAGTGGCTGCAGAAAGGGGAGAAGAGGGAAGTGTAGACAATTTATATGCTTCTTCCCCTTTTTAAGGCTATTCCCTGTTGTATGACCTCCATGGATCTTCCCTCCCTAGCAAGAAACACAGCACCATGGAGATCAGCAGGCTTGCTCAGACACAGCGTCTTGAGCTCATGGGAAGAGTGGTCCAGCGCCAGTGACAGAGAGCATATGGACTTTGTGTGGTCAGAGAGGTTCAGATGAGTAACAAATGGCCTATGAGTCTGTTCAGAAGAAGCTCTGGGAGCAAAAACGAAACTCACAGGGCCATCTGTGTGTCGTGCCATTTCTTGAAGCATCAGTACTGCAATGCAGTACATTGGCTGGCTCTCCTTAATCTCTTTTGTAACCTGAAAAATGCAACCTGGCTAACAATTACCAGAGAGCAAACACCCTTGTCTCTCTCTCTCTCTCTTCCTGTAAACATATATATGTATACATGAATCTGAAAGCCAAAAGAACCTTCAATGATTTGCTTTCATTTCAAAAGATTTAAACCAGCGCCCTATTCCTCAGGTGGTGCTCAGCTGGTCACAAGTTCCACGAGTTCGGAAGCACAAATCTGGAAGGTGCTAGATAACCAACTGCTATAAACAGGTCTATATCTTTGAAAGGGTAAAAAGCACTCCACTGCTCTTAAAGGAAAAAAGGACAATCTTGCCAATCTGTCTAATGCTTTTAACCTTTTTCAGATAAAATTTGTGGTTTATGGTACAATTACAGGAAAGGATTAATATTTATATAGTTAAGATTTATGATGTTCCTTTTGCATCGAATCAGCACATCAACCTGTTCCTCTTTTCAGACGGTGAATACATTAATACTCTTAAGTAAAACCAGGCCTACCACTCAATTTTTCTGAAGATCACGTCTCCCCATTAAAACTGAGATTTAGCACTATTTACAAATGCCTCTCTATTCTCAGTTCAGCAGTCAGCTTTATATGCAGGTTATTGCTCTTTTAGTCCAGAAACCAGGCCTATTCTGCTTAACTTCCCATAAAAAAATGCTGTCAAAAGACTTTCTGGATTCTAGACTGTATTACATCAGACTGGCTCCTGTCCTGATGTCCTCATCAGTGCACTCTGTCATTTTCTTCTGACAGTACTCCTTTTTAGTGAACCCATGCTGATAATTTTCATTTCTAATGAGCCAATTTCTACATCTCTTTATGAGAAGATTCCCAAATCTCTCTTTGGGAGAAGAAATAGGGTAACAAATCTCTCAAACGAGATACTTACCTTCCCATTAAAATGTTTCTAAGTCATTCCTTTGCCTCTGTTTCCATGCTAGAGACCACAGAGAGAGAAGGATGCAGTGCAATTGGCTAAATATTTAAGGAGCGGGGATTACTTCCTTCGGTGACACTGTAACCCTCATGTCTGTGGGTGACTTTTATTTGGGCACATTTGGCTAGGCTTGGAGATTTGAAAGCAGGATGATGCACTTATAAATACACAGTGATAACAGTTACCTAGTAGTTAGCTAAGTTTTGCTAATACTCCCAGTAATGAGATAAGATGAACATGCTGTTAGGCTGAGCGTGAATATATTTACCACTCCCCAGGCAGACGTGCAGAATCTTGGCTGGTCAGGCACTTGGCACGTGCGGAAATGTCGGTCTCTGGAGCTCCTTGCAATGGGCTAACCCTTGATCTTGCAGAGCTGCCATTTCCTCCTTTGTTTCTTCCATTATCTTTTTTTATCTTCCCATGTCTCTAGGTTTTTGTTTTGGTTTGTTTTTTTAATCTGTGATACTTTTGATTTCTTTGCTTTAAACTTATCTCTATTAACTTTATCTCTTCTTCTTTGATTTGTTTCTGCTTTCTCCCCTTGCATGGCTTATGGCTTACAAGCCACCCCTCTTAAGAACTTAGGTGCTAGGATAACTACGTCTAACTGTTAAAATTATTTTGGTAGAAACAGGCCCTAGATCACAACATCCCCAGAATATGTCTGTATATTGGCTCATATGGAAGGGTGAGTGATGGCAAAGTAGTCCTGAGTCTTCTGCAGCCAGATGCTGTAAGGAGAGGGCTTCAGAAAAGGTGGGAACCCTAGGAATATCCTCCTGAAACGTGAGGTCAGTTTGCCAAGTTTATTATCCCAACCAGATGTATAGGATATAGTCAGTACCAACAGTCCAAATTGATGATGTGAAAAAGGGAAGGAGGAAAGGAGAAAACAAAACTTTGAAACTTCTGGGTGGACTTTAAAATGCAAATCCTTATGAATATTTACCACTCAGACCAGGGTGCCCGCTTTTGACTACTTTTATGTATTGCAATTATAGTTATTAACCATAGTACAAGAAAATCTCTCTATATAGGTCACAGAAAACTTGTCTATGAGGTTCTCTTGCCTGTTGTCTCCTCTGTTCTTTTGGTCAGCTGAGACAGTCTTGCAGTCTCCTAAGGGGCAATGCCGTGGTTCCCAAGCAGACCTTCCAGGGTCTGAGGTGTTCCAGACTTCCTGTTGTCTGGCACCGCATATGTAATTATGCACTACATTTACAGAAACAGCATGGGCAAAACTGTGTATATTAAATGGTTTTCTACGCATACAGTGTATTTATAAAATGATGACTTTAGGCTGTATGTTACAAATAAAATTCAGTGATAGCTGGGTAGGATTGAGGATCTTAAATCACTATTTTCTATTAAATAATCACATATTTCATTGCTCTATTTAGCTTTCTAAATTGCACATTTCATTTTCGATTTGATGAAACTGGTATATTGCCTATTAGTTATGAATCCAAGAACAGTCAGCACATTCTAAGTGAAAATGCTGATTAAATAGGAAAGAATAACTGGGTCCTCCTACACAGACCAGAGAAGACGAATATTTTCGTGCAATGAAAGCCCATTCAGCTTCCCACAAACCATCTATGTAAATATCCTGTACAGATGAATATTATGGTTCTTAGCTCAAAAGGGGGCGTGTGGGCTAACTATAAAAATGTCAAGGTTTTAGACTTGGAAACTTACCTGCCATTGTCTTTTACTTTAGTCTGTCACTTCCACAATTTTCATTCTATTTATGCCTTAAAATAAACCAAAATCCTCACTTCATTTTTTTTTCCTTTACTCATCTTTTTTCTATAGACAAGTCAGGAGATTGGCAGCTTTCCATGAAAAGCTATTCCTGCTTCTGCTGCCGCAAAACTCTGATTCTGCTGCATAATAATTCTGCAAACAGAAAACCTCAAAGTGTAATTTAAATGTACTGCTCAAGTATTTCCAACAATTTACAGAAACTCAGTACGGTTCTCTGTGGTGTGACAACCAACAAATGCATTTAATACTAGTTCCTTCCAAGGAAAGAAAAACCTGGGCTTATTTTAAAAATTGACGGAAGATGGATGCTTCAGCTCCACTGAAGATCAGCGAGGACAAAGCGCCTGTTTCCCTTGAGCACCTAAGTCCCATGTCCTCCTTGAAAAGCCCAGCCTGTGCAGAAATTGCCTCCAGGACACTACTCAGGAATAACCCTAGTGAAGGTGAGGAGGCAGTCCTGTCTGAGATCTGTCTCCATATAAAGTAATGAGGGGCTTGAAATCTGTCCCCCAGCTCTGCTCATCTTGCTCTTCTCAATTTTTTTGGATCTAAATGGCTGCTGTTCATCGGCTGTTTAATGCTGAAGCCCCGCTGTCCCTTTCGTTAATAAGGGTGCTCAAAGAAAACATGCTGTGCTTTTATTTGTACATCTTCATCTTCTTGCTCATTATAAGTAACAGTTTTACTGAGTTTTTCAATGCCTAATCATGTTGTTGTTGTTTTTCCCTTTCCAATCCATAGTTGTGGTTTAATACACCATTACAATTTAAAGCCCCTCTAAAGAAAAAGTGATTCCTATCTGCTGCAGAAACGGCTTTCATTAAGCACATTCCGACACTGTAAATTGTGGTGCTGTTAACTGCAAGCATACTAGACGGCACAGAAGCCTCTACAGCTTCAGGAATAACGAATCAAAATGATGGGGTTTTTTTGCATTAAAACTTACGGCAAATAAAGTCAGCAGTGTTTTCAGATTGGCACTTGACTCCTGCTAAGCTTTGATCAGAGCTCTTGATAAGTGTGCACTCTTGGGGACAGCGGGGCTCTTTCCCAAGGACAGCATGTCCCAATGCTAGGAAAGACACATGCACTGTGTCAGCATACACCTAGCAGATTGAAGCCTGATTTCCTAGGGATATTGTGTAGTCTGTCACCTTCTTTTCCAAGCCAGTTGCTGTGGTATGGAGACCTTGGCTGACTTACGCTCTTAGAGAAAGAAGTCAACAGATTTATGTTTACTACCAGTTCTGATGTTCTGATATTGAATTCAGCAGCAATCTAGCAACTGCAGAAGCTGTATAGATTAGGAAGTTACTAGATGCTACAGTGAACAGCCAGTGTGGTTCCCATCTAACAAAAGAAAGCCTGTATGCCCTTGTTCTTTTACTTTCCTGTTTTCTTTCTGAAGAATTGTCCTAAGTAGGAGTGAAGTCCTCTCTGCAAAATGTCTAACAGAGCTCACTGTTAGCAAATTGAAGTGATATTCATGCTAAATGTCCTGAATTATCTTAAATGCTTTCTCTTCTGTTTCCACCTTTGTGGAAATTATGGTAAGAGAGTCATCATTTAGTTGATCTCGGTAATACATAATGTGATTGTCATATTCATAAAATGCACAGGATTATAAATCAAGGTAGAATCCATCTAATGAGATTCTTTGTAGCTTTAAGCTTGCCTTTTCAGATTTGATGGCAGTCACTTAATTCCTTGGCCTTCTTACTTCAGGTGAAATGATGGAATTTCTCTGTGGTATTGCCTTCGTAAGTAGCTCAAGAAGCATCAACTCTCTGAGGTGACTGAGAAAATGCATTACTTCAGTAAGTTGGTCACTTGTGACAAGCAAATCCCTGCCAGCAGCAAAAGTAATAGTTAAATATCAACCAGAAGAGAAAAACAAAACCATGACTATGGTTACAGAGACGGTTAGATCAAGATTCACATAGTGGCTCCAAGACTGCGTGACCAAACATCCTGAGCAGCACTGTGCAAGTCAATTAACCCCTGAGAACTTATTTTCTCTAAGCCGAACGTAAAAGCGGTTTCTTCGCAAAATTGTTTGAGACTACATAATTACCAGGTAGACCTTTGATTCATCTCCTCAAGTTGAAGGTGGCATAGGAGTGTGAAGCACTCTTGTAATTTAAAGCGTAATCATCTGCAGCTTAAGGAGTGGACTCAGTGGCCTACAGAGAGAGGAATCTCACTGAGGAACCCATTGAGGAGTCTTCTGGTGCTAACAGATGGCTGCTGAGGGAGTCAGGGAGTGGCACAGATTCGCAGCGATCTTCAGCTTCACACCAGAGGATGATATGGAGCATTGCTTTCTAAATGTGAAGATGAATCATTTGTAAGAGCACACTTAAGTGACATGCACCCAGTCTCAATGATTATTTACAAGTGTTGAATAAGGCTTAGGCATGGCAGAGATAAGTGATAATACATTTTTTTCATCAATATATATGAATAGCTGTGTACATATTTGTGAAGCAATTGCTTTTTAGGAGAAAGTACTGAATGCATAAAATACATTCCTGAAGAAGTTGAGTGAAATTCGCCAGCTGATGTCAGGTATGAATAAGATGATGACCAGCTTTTACTAAATCCTCTGCTATGTGGTTTACCAATTCTAAGCACCACCTTCCCCATAACAGCACAGGGGTAATTTAGCATAGTTATGTCCCATTGATTCTACAAAAAAGCAGTAGTCGTTAGAGTTATTTTCAAGAAAAATCCCAGAGGTTAATAAGCGTGCAATTATTTTATACCCGTGGGTCTATTAACCTATCCTTTCTTGCAGGATTTATGCACAAAACTCAGTGGGAGTTTTCTGGGAAGATTTGCACGTCTAGTTCCCATTAGAATTAATAGGAGGCGTGCATGTAAATGCCTTCCACACAGAGAGGGAATAACCTTTCTTTGAAGAATTTTGAAGAAAATTTCTAGTTTGCTCTTACTCTAGTGTATTAACAGACAGGCCAGAGATTTGTCCTATTCTTTATCTGTCGCACTAGAGTCTTCAAGTTGGAAAACTGTCTTCCCTTCTTCTTCCTCTTACCACTTATTATTCCCTTCTATTTTCTTTCCCTCCCACTATTTCTCTTTCATTACTAGATGGACAGCTTAACAATCTCTGCTGATGCGAGAAGCAACATTGCTCTTTTCACCTCACCAGTATTATACTCTTTCAAGCTGGAAGAAAACCAAGGAAACATTCTGTTCAGCTTGGTTCTTAATGCAACAAGTAATAAAGCAGTGCAATTCCTTCCCAAAGGAGGCTGTTGTTGCAAGACAGGTGATAGAGGGTTTCAAGCAGAGAATGGGCGAGGACTTGTTAGAGAAACACATTGGGGGGCACTAGATAGATGAATGACATCAGATCAGGAAATCCCTGAACTGAAGATAGCTGGCAACTGGGGGAACATACAGGAGAAGAATTAAAATGATTACCCTATTCTTTCTCTTCTTATGGCCGCCATTGGAGACAGGCTACCTTGTTTTATATGATGCTGTGTGTCCCAGTATTAATCCATTAATCTCACTATATGCTGGCCCTGCACTTCAGAAATTTAGTAGATTAAATTTTCAAGTCTGCGATACTGATGGGGAAAGGAAGGAACCACTTGATAGTTGCTGCACCTTGTGCCGGGGGATGGTGTGTTGTGCTGAGGGGTGCTGGCCCCCTACCCTGAGCTTTCCCTGGTCCTTCTCAAGGAGAGAAAAACAGCACTAGGCTGACCCTAGGAGAGGAGGGGAGAGAAAAACAGCTTCCCTGAGGGATTTTGTAGGTGAGGAGGGGCAGCAGAACAGGGGCTGACACAATGAAAGCAACTGTGAAACCAAGCTGCTAATGAGTGTGTGTGCTTTTGCTACGTGTCAGTGAGACTCAGCCCTGCAAACTGCTTCTGAGGAAGGAATAACCAAGAAAAATCAAAGTCCAGGAGATTGTTGTAAGTAGCGGTCTTTCTCTGATGGACGCCTTGCCTCAGATCTCAAGTGCCATGTCTTGTCCAGCATGTTGCTGGTAATTCCTTAAGCAGCAAATATAACTGGAATATACCAGTTATAGATCAAATAACTCCATGGAGCAAAGCTAAATTTTCCTCAAGGTCTTTGAAGAAGGGTATCGATCCTAGCGTTTATATGTGACTTTTTTTTTTTTTGAAAGGCAAGGGAAGACTTTCCCACAAGTTCCAGTTAAGGAGGTGACATTTTTCCTGATTTGGTTCTTTCTGTGAATGGAGCTACTGTTTCACCTCCTGTTGATGAACTGTGTTGTGAGGTTGCTGTGTGAAGCTGAACAGATGCTGTGTGGCATCCTAAATACACCATATGTTGTAACGCGGAGGATGTTGATTCTTAAATGTATAATTTGCAGAGCAATTTGGAATCCTCTTGTGACAAATGATTCAGCTCTTCAGAGCTCTTCTCTCTTGATTCGCGTTTGTATAGCAACTAGCATATAGTGCTGTAGTTTGTATTTGGACCTTTTTGCATGCAGTATGTGTTCACAGTTATTTGATTTAGCTTCTTTCTTTGTCACTTTACAGCCTAGTGCATGAATCCTCAAGACAGGGCTACAAGTTATGTCACTTAGAAATCCGGTGCAGTATAGGAAATGAGGATGTGTTTCTGTGTGCTCCTTTTGTCATTAAGTGGTCAATGAAAATATCACAGGTTGACTGCGGATCTTATAGTGTGTACATGTACTCTTTCCCTCTCAAATCTCTGTCCCTTCTTTTCTCTTCAGAATAACATAAAAGAAACAGATGCTTTGATTTTGTTGTTCCCTATAGTATTGCAGAGGGAGTGTGTGTCTCCTAAGGCAGTGCTTAAGGTTGTTCCAGCAATTGCAGCTTCTAAAGGATTGCTGCCTTAGAACACAAACTGTTTTAAAATAAAACAAAAACCACAACAAAAAACACCCAACTTCTTTATATCTTTGGCTCCAAAAATGGATATGTAATTCATTGCACCTGTAGTCAATTATCCATTCAAAACAATTGCTATTTCACAGTGATTAGCTGATTTGCCAATATGAGAGGCAGCTGGGTTTTCTATGGCCAAGTAGTAAAGCACAAAGCAATGAAATCTTCTAAGCACAGATTCTTCTGTTTCTAGAGCACACAGAGAAATAATCCTTCTGCTTCAAAATAGGACTTCCTTCTAAAATAAAAATAGTATTGTTTTCAGGTTTTATTTCAGGTTTTAAATGGAAAGGCAGGAGCTTGGAGTTGTTTATATGAGATTACTGCAGTGGACAGATGTTCTCAGTAGAGACTAATTGCTTTAATCTCTTTAATGGACAGTATTAAAATGTTTGGGATACTGCGTGTCCTGAATTGCTGTGGCACAGCCTCTTGGTCCCTGGCTTCTGTAACTTTGTCATTTCTGTCATGAGAAACTTTATCTGTCCTTGCTGTGCTTTTCAAACCTTTGGCTTTTTCTCCCAGCTACTGAGGCTGAATGTTTAGTTGTTGAAATGTGAGGAACTGTTTGCCGTCTCTTGTGTATTTTATGCATCATATAAAATTTATGTTGAACAAACCCAAGTTCAAGGAAATAACCTGGCCCTGCTTCCACCCTTTCTCATACTGATATATAATGGAGTGAACTTCACTAAGTCAACAGTATTACACAGAAGTGAAATAGGTGAAAATAACTTAGAACATATAAGGGACAGGCTGTAGTGTTTAGATATTGACTTTTTTTTTTTTTTTTTAAGAGGTGTAGAGTAATTCAGTACAAATAGGTGTTTGATGGAGTTACAGCTCATAAAAGCGGTTCTCCTCCACCTACCCCTTCTGGGTTCATTCTCTGCATGGGATCCACTCCTATTAAAGCCGAGCAATGAGGTTGTAAAGGGCAGTTAATGGAGGGAAAGCGACTTCTCTCTCTGTTTGCTTTAACATATCAGTGTAGTTTGTAAGGGTGAATTGTACTGTTGAGAGAGATCTCCAGGAATCACCACTACTTTCCAGGCAAAAGTAAAGCTCTAATCTCTCACATTTCTTAAAAGTTTGGTCGTCAAATGAGATTAGCATGGTATAATGGAAGATGGCAACTCCACGGGAACAGCCCTGTGTGCTGTTGGAGTGGGTAAGGCTACATTACTCTTTGGCTGTCAGGCTTGGAAAAATAATTGTCTGATGCTTAGGCCTCAATTCAGCTACCTGAACATGGGCGTGTTGTGCTGTCTGAGGCACCGTAAGGTATCCAAGACTCCTGGATAGGACTAGAAAGTTCAATTAAAAACAAAACAAAACAAACAAAACAACAACAACGACAACAACCCAAACCACCCCCCCCAAAAAACCCCTACAGGATACCCATATCTTTCTGTAGCAGCAGCAATCAGTGGGGGTACCGTGGGGCATGAGCCGTGCACTGAATAGAGCCCATGATATTCTGATATCTCTTACATGTCTGGACAGCCAATTCCTAGTCAGATAGCTGAGGAAAGACCATAGCTGACCAAGCAGGCAAAAACAGGAGCTAACTTGTGGTCAATCACATGAATTTCTGAATTCTTGTCAAGAGATATTAAAAGGAAAAGCAAGATCTAGGCATCAGTGAAGTACACAAACTTGAGTGTGAGATGTCATTCAATATGTCATGCCTAGCACTACATAATTACCTAAACTTGATGGTATTTTTCAGACCTAGTAATCAGGAGCTAATCTAGTTTTCTGTATTGGATTGAATTCTCCCCTGAGAATTTTTCTCCTATTACTTTTGAAATAGTACAGAATAAAATAGATCACTAGTAGCAATGGATAAACTTCAAGGGCTGCTGAAACTGAGTTCAACTTGCAGGTGTTTTGGAGGATTATTGGAGCTTTCAAAATTAGTGTGGCAGTCTTGCAAGGACAAAATGAGAAAAGGTATTTCATGAGGAACCAATTTCCTTCTAGAAGGAAATAATATAACAGACCTTTTCTTTATGATAATCTGGTTTTCTTCTTCTCAAGAAATTGAAAGCATAGTGACATTAAAGCATAATAATATAAAACGTTATTAAACTTAATTTTTAAAAATACCATACACTGTTGTTCCAATTTGGCTTCCATTTAGTGCAATATGGCTACTGTACTTCTTAGTACAATTTCTCTCTCTATGAAAATCATGCAGTAAGACAATCCTAAGGAAGGCAGTATAAGTTCTTGTCTTAAAAAGAAAAATGCAATCAAGATTTAAATCTCAGCGTGGTAGGATCAATGGGATGAAAACTCTCCTTGCCATAGCAAGCACAGGATCCTGGGTGCTTGAACAGTTCAAACACCAGGAAGTAGCATGGCCTAAAGAGCAGAAATCTTTTATCAGTGCTGAGTCCTAACCACTAACAAAAATGACAAACTTAAAAGGACGTCTTACTTTTTTTTTTTCCCCCTTAACCACCTGTTTGCATGTTCCTCTGATCTACATCTGAAAGAAGAGCTTGTTCAAAATCACTTTAAGATATGACGAGACAGCAGCAGATCTACATCTGAAGCATTATATACAGTGGATTAATTTTCGGTCTTCTTAAAAAGCCAACAAATGAAAAAATGCACAAAAAGTTTTGCGGTCATCAAAAGACAAAAAGTGCTCACCTTTCATTTTCTGTAGCAAAACTGACAAGAACAATTTCAGAGCTAAAAACCATGGTATAAGAGCATTTTCTTCTTTGAGATGTCCTTTCTACATTTCAACATGAAATTTGAACTACTGAACTTCTGCTGCAGGCTTCAGTGTGAGTGTTGTCAATCTCAAGGATTCATAATCACAAATCAAGCTCAAAAATCGTGTTGAGTTAAAATACACATGCATGCACTCATATACAATTACCACATTATGGGAGCAATAACTGGTGGGAACATAGGAGGGATTTACTTGGCCTTCTGCTTTTGAACTTTTAGAACCCACTCATTTCATAATTTCAAGCCCTTCTTATCAACTATGGAGGGTAGAAATTTCCTTATATATCTCATATAAACCGCAGCCTCAATATAGTAAAAATGCCAAAAGCTGTGATAAAGTTGTGAAGGCTGGCAACCCCACATCTTCTGAGCAAAGCCAAGGCCCCATGTCTTAATGTGGTAGACTCTAATAATTACTGAAAATAATTTTTCTGCTTAGCTGATGTTTACAAACATATATATGTTTACATGCATACATATAAATATGTACATACTATCTATATATATGCAGATGAGCATGATGAGGCATATAGGTATATATGACATAGCAGTAAAGTGTCTTATATTGAAGAAGAGTTTCCCTACTGAGAAGAGGTGGTAAGTATATATTTCCTGTACATAACAGTATTTAATGAGTGGATGTCATAAGCAAGTACTTCTCCTTCTCTTGAGCCAAGGAGAGATGGAAGTCCAGTTTTAATGTTTTTCGGAGTCAGGATTTAAAATACAAAATTAAAAATTTAGAAAGAAGGTGACAGTAACAAAAGGATATTGGATAAGGAGGATGAAAGGCATCTTATGCACGTGGCCGTTTGGAAGTACAGGAGACATTATTGCACAATACAGCTCAGTTATTGACTCTTCTTTTGCAGAGGTTCTTGGATTCTACTAGAGCAAAAGGATAATCCTGCCTTTGGAAGAAACCAAATGTATTTGTTCTTCCTCAGATCAAAATTCCTTCATCGATATCCATGAGGCATTGCAAGTGATTCTTATCACAGCTGGGAACAGTGAAACACCTGCACCATTTTTGTTTGCATTCCCTTTCCTGTACCCTTCAGGAAACAAAGAGGAGGTTTTGTCTGCGCGAGTATCTCAGGAAGCTATTCTGCGGATTATTTTCTTCAGTGGTAATCTACAGTTCTCGGTTCCTTCTACCCAGAGCAAATACAGGAGAAAATCCTAGCTCAAATCGCCCTCTCTTTCTACTAGATTACTTGTTCATACTCTAATACCTGGGCTTTGACCTCTTACTCATTTACAATGCAGCTGCTGAGTTGTTCTGCCTGTTGCTCTGATGCTCTGAGCATACAGCTCGTTTCTTTTTTCCTTCCCCTTCCTCTTACACTTGCTCCTCTACCTTTTCCTGTTCCTCGCTGCACAATCCATCTTGCCTTGAAGGTCATTCACAGCATTCTCTCCCTCCCTCCTTGTCTAGTCGAGTCTCTTATCTCGGAACATTAATTTAACTTGCCTACAGTGACTGAAAGTAATAAAAAATAATTGGTTATTTGCAGTACTCCTAATCAAGGTTGTATTCATGAGTCTTTCTCTTTATAGCGATATGGTAATTAAAAAAAAAAAAAAAAAGTTGCTTTCTGTGAAATGTCGTGGAATCCATTGAATCCATCACTAGATAAATATCATACATGAAAATATTTGCTTTTCTTGCACTGAAATGCTAGATTTCAACTACTTGAGGAATGTTAGGACATCTACCTGCTAAAGCGGAATTCCAGTTTAGTTCTTGCTTCTCTCACAGCAGAGTTGTCTGAGATCAGCATTTGTGGTTTAAATGGGTATTTGACAATACAAATAAAAATGCTTTTGTTTAGATTGGTGAAGGTCGTGGCTACTATGAAACATCTACATTTCAGTTTCCTGTGTTTCTAAACATTTAAATTGCAATCAGGACGCAGCAGTGAGAATGATAGTAGGTTTTAGATGCTGTCTTTCTAGACAAAGACTTTGCTGTCCTTCCAAAGCCGCGTGGTCAAAATTACAGCCAAATTTTACACTTCAGTTCCTGGTCTTCTGCTGAATTATTCCAGCTGGAAAAGAAACTGGGGAAGGCACAAGTCGTCTTCATAGCCAAGTTTCTACTATTTGGGGAAATTACTTCTTTTTTAAAGGCCATGAATGCATGTCTGTAACATAGGAATTCATGTCTGAATGTAGGAATGTCTGTAACATAGGAATGCTTGTCTGAACATCGGAAGCATCCGAAGATCACCAAAACATTTCACCAGGCCACAGGCACCAACTCTGTCAGTCAGCAACCTGGCCTACATTTTCTGCTTTTTCTGAATGCTGGGCTAGTGACGTTAGAGTCTAGGTGGTGGCATGTTTTCATCTTAGTCTCTTCTCTTTTTCAACATAATTCAATTTCCATCACTTCTCACACTTTCCTTCCCAGAAAAAAAAAAAAAAAAAAAAAACTCTGAAATGCTCTCCTTAATGTCAGTCCTTCATTTTTCTCCAGCAGCCTTGCATCCACCCTTGAGTGGAAAAATGTACCTAGCTTCTCTCATCCCTTAAAATCCTAAACAAATAATGGACATTTTCTATTAATCATAAACTCAATGTTACAACTGCAGACTCATATAACTTTATCCCTTCCTTGCCCTGCCCAACACTTTTATTAGCTTGGAGATTTCTCCTCAGTACACAGCAGTTATATAGAAGGGATTATTTTGCAATTGTAGTTGTATCTGAGTATGCTTCAAGAAAAAAAAAATCGCTTTTTAAGCAATTGGGAGCTATTTTATTCTCCTATAAATCACAATAGGTGAGCAGATCTTAGTTTATTTCACTGAAAAAAAAAAACAAACAAACAAAAAAAACCAAAAAAAAACAAAAAACAATCATTTTAGAACTGAGACCAAGCATAGAGAATTAATCTGGAAATAGTATTTTTTTTTTCAGAAAGGTAGAAGAAAATTAAAAGCAGAAAAAAGCCATGAAATAACCTTATCTACAGAACAAAGGAAACTAATGTCTTGCTGAATCCTCTTTGAGCTATATCTCTGTTTATGAAGGATAAAGCAAGCTGTAACATATTACCTTTGTCATTGTGTTGTTCTCTGTGTGTTGTTGCTGACTTCTCAGAAGCTTCAGGTACGTTCTCACTTAATGTCAGTATCATGACTCCCATTCATAGAATCATAGCATGGTTTGGGTTGGAAAGGCTCTTAAAGATCACCTAGTTCCACCTCCCCTGCCATGGGCAGGGACACCTGCTATATCAGGTTGCTCAAAGCCCCATCCAACCTGACCATCAACACTTCCAGGATGGGGCAGCCACAACTGCTCTGGGCAACCTTTTCTAGTGCCTCACCACCCTCATGGAGAACAATTTCTTCTTTATTTCTAATCTTAATCTGCCCCTTACAGTTTAAAGGCATTACCCTTTGTCCTATCACTACATGCCCTTGTAAAAAGTCTCTCTCAGACTTTCTTGCAGGTCTTCTTTAGGTACTGAAAGGCTGCAGTAAGGTCTCCTCAGAGCCTTCTCTTTTCTAGGCTGAACAACCCCAACTGTCTCAGCCTGTCTTCATAGGAGAGGCGCTGGAGCAGCTGTTCTTCGTGGTTCTTTGAGGACATTCCATGAGTTTTGTTGTGCTGAGCAAGACTCTGCAAATCTTTCTTACTGGCACGAATAATTTTCTTGCTGAGTCCATTAGTATGTGCTATTGAACAACTGATAAGGTAGTACCGTTTGGTCCCACAGTTGAAGTAAAGCCATACCCAAGATGACAACCAGTCAAGAAAATTCAGTATCACTGTGTGAAAATTTAGATTCTGAATTTGTTTTCAGTGAATGGACTTCACCATAACATAGTGTGTTTTACAGAGTAGTTTTGCACTGTGTCCTAACCATGGTAAGATAATGAATCGTTTTTATCCACTCAAGGATTAACTCATTCTGGTATGACATCCTGAGAAACACTGCCACCCCGAAAGCTACCAAGCCCATTTTGTCCTTTGCATCAGGTACTGCAGGAAGCAAGGACATAGAGAGATACATCTAAGAAAACACCAGGCACAGCCGACAGATCTTGAGCTGTCTTTTCTGCCATTGATCCATATGTAACAGGAGAGTTCCCTAATGCTGCCACTGAAATCCTATTTGCACAATGTAACATTTTCCTTTTGTTTTAGGTGTAAAGGACATAAAATTCAAGATAGTGTAAATAACATTTACAGGGTTGGGTTTTCTTTAAACCCCAGGGAAAAAGAATATCAGAGTTAAGGTTTCCTTTCTTTTTCTTCAAGGTGTATTGTTAGTCAAAAGAAAAATATGACGACAACTTGTGATCTTTTGTAACTCTTGCTGTAACACCTACAGAGAACAATGTAAAGCAAGGATGCAGTGACATGCCTTAAATTAGATCTCACTTTAGCAAGCTTCAAGACATTTTATAGTAGCACCATTTCAAAAAGCAATATATTCCGTGGACTTTTTTGTAATAAATGGCAATTTCTGTGGCTGGCAATTCCCAGTATCCCCTCTGCTATTATTTTAGCAGCAGTACATCTCTGAATAAAATATTTCCTCCCTGAGAGCACCTCAGATACTTCTTGCAGTCTGGTCACAACCTGGACTTAAAAGCACAAGCCTTTGGATTATGCCAGGAAACCAGCATCACAAGTGGTTGTTCTCAGCTTGTGCTCTGCTGTCAGCGTACATTCTGTTGACCGGTTTTTTTAAAGTCGTCTTTATACAGCAAATACAGAACAGAAGAGTATGAAGTTTTTTCTAATGCAGTTTTGATACTGATGAGCACTTTAAGATGCTGCCTTAGTACAAACAGTATTTGCAAACCATTGGTGAGATGAGGAGAAAAAAAAAAATGCAGCCAAAATTCAAAGTGCATCATTCTGTTACTTATAGACTTTCCAGCTTCTGTTTAGCAAAAGGTAATGCAGGAGCACAAGCACCATATTTCCCAATGTCTGCCCTTTTGCTGTGAGTTACACATTAACATTCAGGTCCCAAATGAGAGAAGGCTAACTTTTCGTTACTTTTTATTGGTGGATGCAGACAACTTAGATTCAGCAACTTATTTGAGCACACAATTGGCCATTGAACTAAATGGGACTTACTCACCCGCTCAAAACTAAACATGCCCTGCAGGCTGAATGCTGTAACACTGCAATATTAAAAATAGATTAGGGTACAGCAGTACAAAAGTTGAGACCATCCACCATCTGAAGTGCAGAAAGCATTGAAAAGCAAAGGAACAAATCCAGGATACGATGTTTAATACCTTTAGGCATGATGGGATAATAAGTAAGTTATTGTTCTCTGAGCCATTGAAATAATGTATTTGGTTTAGAGATGTTCTTATTTCTAGTGAAATTTTAGTTTTCACAGGAAATATAGGCAGACTCTTCCTATGGCTTGCAATGTGTTTGCTAGAAACAGCCATCTGTTTCTCCTGCTTTTTCCTAAGGGGAATAAATTCCTTACATCTGGCCTGTGTGATAGGACTTAGTGCCAGATCCAAGATCCAATGAAATTAAATGATGTCTTTCCCTTAGTCAGGAAAAAATCAGGACTGTATTGCTTTTATAGCTAACATCTCCTGCTGCTTTTGCTGTTCTTCTGTTTTGAGTTTCATCCTATTTCAGCTAATGGGCAGATGTTGCTGCCCATATATCCTTATTTCTAGATTTATGCACAGGAATTCTCTTACCTTGCTGGCATAGATGCTCGGTACTATCCATTTTCAAAAGAGCTTTTAAAAACTTTTAATTGCCTTAGTCTTAGAGACAAAACTGCTTAGAAAATCCAAAAGTTGACAACCAGGTAATAACTTAAAGCTTTCTAGTTTTTCCAGTTTCTTTACTTATTTTCTATTCAGCTAATTATGTCTAATTTTTTTCAGCTTTAGATGTTTCTTGTTACTTTTTCGTTTATACTATGAATCTCATTCTCTGTGTATTTTATCTACTGCTCTGCTCTCTAGAAGCACAGGAGCCTTGCACAGTCATTTATTCAACAGTGAACTTTTTCTCTGCTGAGAAGCTAGATTTTGCAGATAATTTCAGACCACATGTAAGACAGAAATATTCCCTAGGATTTTCCTTTCTCCTGTAACACTTTCTGTGGGCAAGATCAAGTATCCATTTTAGTATCGTGTCAGATCTGTGTTACGTTTCTCCTTCTCCTTACTATTTTAATAGCAGCTGGTAAAAGATATGGAGATGTGTTTATTTCTTAACACAGGGAAAAAAAAAAGTCTTACATATCTAAGAAGATTTCATACCAAATCAGTACACTTGAGGTGATTGCAGAAGTAGGTGGGGAAATAAAATCAACCAAAAAGTTACTGAAATATAGCATGGTGCAGTGTAATGCTGTTGCCATGGAGAATACTGTGTGCTTCTGTTATGCACCTCCTTGTATGTATTCAACAACTAGTGAGTTTGGTGAATATGTAGCAGAGTATGGAATGGCTTCTACATGGTAAATAAATGAAGATGCTGCCTAGAGATCAGAAGTCTGAAAGGAGCTATGGCAAAAGTTCATAATATCGTGGGTGGCTGGTGAAGGAGGAGGAGAGAGTGACTGCTCACTTGATGACAGCAAACAGAAGCGGCCTGAGGCAGGCTAAGGATAACAGAAAAAGTCCTTCTCACAATGTGTAGTTCAGCTTTCAAGCTCATACCCATGGAATGTCAGGGATGCTGAATGCTTACACTGGTCCAAAAAGAAATTAGCCTCATTCTTCCAAGAAAAGTCTGCTGGGGGTATTAAACACAAAGTCAATGATCTCTAAAGAAGGAAGTTCTTGAGCTAAAAATTTTCCAGAAGCTGAAGGAATAATACTGAAGTGTTGTGGTACATTTATGCTGTTCCTAAAATATCTGCTTACTTAAGTATCTACTGCTGTTCACTGTTGGAGGAATAGTACTGGGCCAGATGGATCTTTAGTCTGACCTGTTTCAGTTTTTATGTTCTAAATAAGGTGGATGCTAAAAGTGTTAGCAGCTGCCTGGATTTGTAGCTTCCCTGATGCAGAATTGGTGCCTTAATGAGACCCTGGGAAGGAGCCACCTCAGACTCAGTTTTAAGTGAGGTAATTTAATAAAGCATGTAGAAGAGGATAATTAAAATGTTATCGGGGATTTTAGAGGAGATAAAAATGATTAGTGAATTAGAAATGTGGAGTAAGGAAAGTAATCCAAAGGACTTGAAACACAAAAAAATATTTTTCTGTGATATCCAGCCTATAAAATCAAGATCAGACTTCATAATGTAATGCAATGCAGTGTTTCCTAGGCAGTAAGGATCCTGTATCTGATTTTAGGATTGGAAACAAATGCTGCCATTGTATTGTATTGCTAGTACTTGTCACTATTTGTCCTTTTTTGAGGACCTTCTGATAACTTAGTATGTAATAAGTTCTCATTATCTAATGAAATCACACAGAAATTGTTTCTTGAATTCAGCAGATTCATCCTTAAATGCCTTGGTCCTTCCTTTCAAAGAGTTGGTGGTAATTTGTTGTTAGACCAGATCTAATATACATCTCCGAAGGTCTCTTGGTATTATCATTCTGTTCCTTCAAGACAATCTTCACTGGCAGAGAATGCGATTATTAGCATTTAAATGGTAGTTTGCTTTGATGTAAACAGTAATAAGCATCCTCCACACTAACATTCCTTACTGCCTTTCTTCCTTGATCTATGAATGTAGCCATGAAGGCTTCGTACCACCTTTACTTGTGCGTTTGCTAACATTGTTTTTTGGTTTTTTTTACATTTTAAATGTTGACTTATTATATTTGTAATACATATTCAAGGAGTATAGCTTTTTTGGTTTGGGTTTCAAAACTTGTATGTGGAAATTGATGTTAAATATGTATATATGTGTGTGTTCGTATTGCTGCCTTCTGCATGGAGATTGATGTTTCTGATTTTGGATAGTCTAACCAGTACCACTAGAACTGATTATGTGTCTATTTGTTTAGGAGACTGGTGTCAACTCTGGTGCTCTGCTTTAGAGCAGCTGCGTAATGCCTTGAGATGTGAAAACAGACATCAGGGTGGTATCTGATGTGAAAGTGTTTTTCAGTACACTGTGCTAGCAAACGCACAGGATATGTCCCCAAATTGCTCCTCTCCTCCATTCAGTTGTACTTTGGATACTTCAGGAACTCCTCTTCATGTTTTCTTTAATGTGTTCTTGAATGAAACCAATCCCTCCATCCTCTGCACCAAAGCACTGCCCTCTGTTTATTGAAATCTCATCTCAAGGTGCTTTGATTTTGAAGAGCTCTTACTAAGCCTTAAATAAGGAAAGCATATGAAGAATAGGACTTTCTGCATTTTGTGGAGAGCGCCAGCATTGAAAGAATTACCCAGTGTCATAGGCACGTGATATCTTGCAGTAATGCTTACACCTTGACCTGTATCTGAACTGTCCTTTCTACTCTTACCTTTGAGGATAAGTGGGATATCTTTGCCTCTGAAAGCACCAATGCAATAACTGTTTCCAGAAAAACAGGCATTAAAATTCCCTCGTGTTCAACCAGAAAGAGGAGCGTGCTGCGGTAACCAGCACTGCAGGGTACAGCTGGCTTCCAGTCCTTCCAGCTCTGTAACCTCCCTTAGTGATCTCTATCAGCTGCTTAGTGATCCATTTTTTTTTCCCCCATGTGTCCTAAGTGACAGATTTCTAGCTTCCACGCTGTCACCCCGGAGAGCCCTGAGCGTATGGCACAGTTGTTACACTCCTTGCAGCATACATTGCTTAGATGTTTCACATTTCATCGTGTGAAACCCATCAGAGACTCTCAGGCATGAGGCTCTGCAGAAGCTGGTGATAACCGGAGTCAGATGGGAAGGGTCCCCTATTTCCTTGTTAACCTGCTCAGGCTTCCCTTCTGCACTACTGGGCTGGTCTTGCTTCACATGTCTGAAACTCCTTGTAGTTAAGGTGGGGGACCCATAACGCAAGTTAACAGCTTTGTAGAATAAATGCAGAAAAGGAATAGTAATGATCGCTTTTTTGGCCCTTCTGTTGAGTATTGCTACAAAACAGAACACATTGTATGGAGACGCTTCCTTGTCTTGCTGTGGTTTCAGAGAACACTTGCTTCTGCCTCTGCATCTAATGTTTTTATTTCAACCACCTGTTTTTTGAAACAGGGAAAAAAAGGCCTAAACTCTCCTTCCTACTCTTGGTTTTGTTTTTCTTAAAATATTTAGCTTAGATGTTTTCTTCCATTCCAGTAAAACATCTGAGTCTTCTGACAGTGAAAGGTCTTATAAGAAAGCACATTCATACAGAAAACATGTTGGTGACAGTATTTTATGGACTTGAGTCAATTAATGCGAGTTAATAGGCCACAATTTAAAAAAAAAATCAAGAGTACAAAGAGACAAGGGATATGAAAGTGTGATGAAGGCAGAGAGCTTTGATAAGAAAATAATATTTCTTATGCTAAAATTGTATTGCTTTCTGTTGTCAACAATCCATAATAGATATTTGGGGTCACAGAATCACAGAATATCCTGACTTTAAAAGGACCCACAAGGATCATTAGGTCCAACTCCTGGCTCCATACAGGGCAACCTAAAAGTTAAACCTTATATCTCAGAGCATTGTCCAAACACTTCTTGAAAACTGACAGGCTTGGGGCCTTGATCACTTCCCTGGGGAGCTTGTTCCAGTGCTTGACCACACTTCTCGGTGAAGAACTTTTTCCTGATATCCCATGTGAACTTCCCCAGATGCAGCTTTAAGCCGTTCCCTTTCATCCTATCGCCAGACACCAGAGAGAAGAGATGAGCACTTCCCTCTCTGCCTCGTCTCATGAGGAAGTTGTAGATGGCAATGAGGTCACCCCTCAGTGTTCTCTGCACTGAATAAACCTCATATTCTCTATATACTGGGTTCAGATTCATGTGTGCTGTAACTCTATTAGTTTCAACGCTTACACCAAGAATGTGTTTGCCCCTTCATATTTATTATTTTACTAACCAAAATACAATAAAAAAATCTGGTGTTGACTTTTTGGTTTTGTTTTGCTTGATTGTTTGTTTTTTCAATTAAATGGATAAATAATACTAATACCATGAAAGAAGTTTGCATTTATATAGCGCTTCACATTGACAAAGGATCTCAGAGCAATTTGCTGATAGTGATATAAATTTCTAATTAAGAAGTCTTTTTCTGATTATTTCTTCTTAAATGTGTGTCTTTTTAATCACCAGAGCTTCAGGCTACACTACGTTAACTGTGTCATATTCCAATCTACAGCCTTACAAATTATGAACTAGATTTGTATCTTCCTACTGTGCTAGTTGAATCCTTACTTGACTGGGTAATCTCACTGAATTCAATGAAGCTACTCATGCAATTGTTCAGTAGTGTAGTAACATATTGTGTAGCTTAGACCTACGCATGTCTGAGGCAGTCTATACAGGATATTCTTTCTTTATAAATTAAGTAAACCGTAATATAATCCCACCAGAATAATACGAGCTCATTTTTCATCTGGAACCTAACAGAAAAATTAATCCTGAAAAGTGGAAGATCCTTCTCAGAAACATGTGTCAGTCCTCATGCTCTCTAAGTTGATATTGGGCAATGTTGGGGGTGGCAGAAGTGGGGTTTCTGACTTGCTGCACAGAAACACAAATTGTTTTACAGACTTTCTTGTCCTCAGATAAGGAACCCAAAGTCTGCAGTAAACTTTATTATAAAGTATCATCATGTATTACATCTTCTTATGTGCGTATTTCTGGTTTGCAGATGTAGATGCAGAAGGAGTGAGATACTTAAATTCACTTTCGTGAAAGTTTCTCTTTAAGATTTCTGTACGGATCTAAAGCATGAGAGAGGCAGTTCCACCAGGAATATATGGATGAACAGGAGTCTTCCTTGCTCCCCATCAGCTAAAATAACTGCTTCTAAAAAAGAAATGCTAAAGCCTAAATGGAGTAGAAAAATTGTCACTAGCTTATTAAAATGGAAGCATGAAATGTTACTTTTGGCTTTCAATAACAGTGTTTTAAAATGAAAATTCAAATTTAACTTTGCACTTGAAACATTCTGCATATTTTAATCTCTATAAATTTTTTCAATGTGTTCAGAAGAAAAATGGGTACCTCACCACAAAGGCACTGTGGCAGGAAAGAACCAGAACTATTTACACAATCAATGGGTGTTACTTTCACCTTTCAGAGCTTTTTATCACTTTTTGCCTAGATCTGTCATTTCTGCATTTTCAAACAGCAATTTCACTTTTACCTCATCCCACCCACGGGAGAGCTGTTATGGAGCCCCTATCTGTAGGGCCACCCCTGCAAGCAGATTGCATTCTGACTTCAGACACCTTGGTCTCCATGTGTCTGCTCTATGGGCCTACACTACTTGAGCCATTTTAATCTCATATTTGCATGCCTCATGTTTGCTGGATTCAGCAAAGCTCTTCTGGATTTGCCATCAGGGCAACATGTCATACATTTGTTTTGCAAAAGAAATTGCATGGAGTGGGAATAGATTTTACACTGATACTCTTCCATGTGCCCTACAAACCTAATCATTGTTAGGGATGCGCCTTGGTAATGAATACCAAAGGAGCTGCCCTTGCTGCATATAGGATCTTGTTTTGAATCAAAATCAGCAAGAATATTTGTGTGAGATGCTAGGTGTATAGAAACGAAAGGCTCTGAGTGACTTTGCAATGGAGAGACTCTCTCTTCCAAACAAATAAAGGTGAGGGGGGCGTGGAAGAAAAGCTGAAAGGAAAGTAGTATATTAAGAACCTTTATGAATTGAAGCAGTGACTGCCAATACTCCTTCTCCATTTGATTCTAGCTTATCGCACAAATAGAAACTTTAGGTCCTGCCCTCTCCAAGTCTTGCTTAGAATTGCCAAACCCCTTATTTTCTCCAGGTAAATTCCTCTTTTCTTCAAGTGCTACCTCTGCACCACTTTCTCTCCTGAGGCAGGCTGCAGAAACTAGAAGCCCCTTTATGTCTTTAGTATGCAGGTGAGGTGCTATACAGAGGCATCAAATTACCAATGCAGAGCTAAGAACAAGAGATGATTCATTCGTTCCTAGTCTTTCTAGTCCTGCACAACTATCTGACCAAGGTGATATTCAAGGAGGATAGTTTTACAGTGTAACAATTTTATGTAATTGTATTCAAATGTTTTGTGGTTTAATGTTCATGCTAATTTTTGCAGGAGAAAGTACGTGTACTTTGAAAAATGAGGTGGTGAAGCAAATCATTCACCAAGTCCCCTTCATCTCTTACAAGCGTCTGAATAACTGTCAAAGTCTCTGAGGTTGGAAACCAGTTTGATTTCTGGCATTTTGTACATTATGACATTTACAAGCACAGCAAATGGGACACAGTGCAGAGACCTCTGAGCTGGTACCCAAAGAGCTGGCTCCAAAACGGGAAGGAAACCTCGCCTGATGGGTGCGTGCCTGCGTTTGGTGCTGCCCCTGAATGAATTACCTCTTCCACGAGGCAGCAGTGCCGGGCTAAGGTGGCTGTAAGGCTCCTGGCTTTTATTTTAGCAAGGTGCTCCACTGCGCTTCATAGATCTGTCTCTTCTGGAGACAGCCACGGGTCTCGGTATCCGAGCCATCGCATCGTTGGATACAGCCTAAAAGCACGGAAAGGTCTTTCTTCCACAGAAAACTTCAAGTTTTGCCGCAGAGTTTATGGAAGCTAAAATCATCGAGGTTGAGAGAGACTTATGGAGGAGCAGTATTAAACTACCTATTTGAAGTTTTAGGAATTTCTTACTGGAAAGCGTGTTGCATGAGAGTGTGATTAAAAGGACGTTGTCTTTCAAAGAAACGGCAGAGACTGATGAGTCAAAACCAAATGATGGATTATACAGGCAACGACAAGGTGCATTTGCCTGGTGTTCCAGAAGAATGGCACTGGCGAGCTGTAAGCAGTGGAATAAGATAAACTCCACAGGTTTTTTTAATTACTATAGGCATGAATGCATAAAAAGCATTAAGTAGATGTGCAAAAAATAGTAATAGGAGTGTCAGGAGTATACTGGGATATCAAAGTTCCCTGGTCTGTGCTTATTCCATTTTACTGTGTGGAGTAAATCTATAGTTCATTATTTGGCAGTTGTAAACATTAATTAAAATGCCAGTTTAGAGACCAGCTATGCTGTTTTTATCGTGCCCAGGAGCAGTTTATGATAGAATTAACTCTCATGCTAGTGAGGTGGGAAGAGATGCCGGGTTAAGTATATTACTGCATGTGTGGTGTGCGGCTATACAAAGCCTATACTGGTCAATCATAATGGTTTTGATGTGCTTTTATAAAACAAAAGAGAGGAAGAAAGAAGCCAATGTTTCGAATCAGCAAAAAGTCTTTTAAATAGCAGCCTTTAAATTATTTGCTTTGATTTGTATCTATAGAAGACCAGACAAACAAGTTGAGATTTTGGTACATGCTTTTCTCCTTTCTATTTCTGATTAGAAAGAGTTCATCTTAAGCGGGGTAAGAAGTGTATGGTGGGCAGGTCTTTGATGTTTCCACAATAGAGAATCCCATAGGAACCATGAATCAATTGCAGAACTGAGGTGAACTTTGACTCCAGGAGATGGCACAAGCCTAGATGCAAAATTTTCAGAGGATTTTGAACCAGTAGTAGTTGGATATAACTGTGGGTTATTCCTGACATGGAATATGCATCTGATTTGGTACAAATTATAATTAAGGCTGGTTACAGGTGTTGAAGGATGGCTGTGGAATAGTTATGGACTAGATCAAAGATATTCTACAGCATTTGAGTAGTGGTCAAAATGACTTTTTAAAAAGTATTAGTCTGTCTCTACAGATCCATAAATTCTATTTATGGCTCTAATTTTTATTTTTCCCTAGTTAAAGACTTTGTTTCCTTCTTCTTTTTTTTCCCTTCTTAAATATTTTTATCTTGTTATGCTTAATGGAGTTACAATCCTTTTTACTCCATACATTTTTCAGAAGATGCATGCATTTTCATAGTAATAGCCTGTGCACTGCTAAATAATCCATGCCAGACATAGTACGCTTAATCTTTCCCTCTTTCTGACAGAATTAATGGTAAGAACCGTTTTGCTACAGTTGAGTATAATTTCCTATCTCTGGTTATAATTAATGTCTGACAAGACATTAAGCAAATATTGAATGTTGCATTGAGAATGAAGCATTCTAAACAGTTCCTAAATTTACATAAATAATATTAATTAATTAATTTTCTGCTAGCAATACAACAAGCACAGCTGTGTTCAGTGTAAAAGTTTCCAGTCTGGTAGCATCTTGGAAAGAGGACATTGGGAACTCTCGAAAAACAACAAACAAATCCAAGACCCTCATCCGCCAACTGCCGCAAAATGGATCAGAGAGCAGGAGCTCTGCCTGCCCTCATGGCCATTCCTGCCAGGCATTGGGCTTCTCAACCCGAGCTGGCTGGGAGGAGGAGCATGGGGGAATCTCGGGCATTATTTTAAAATCCCCGGGGATTTCAGAGTCTCTGCAACAGACTCGTAACGCTTTCTGTGATGGCTTTTGTTTAATAGCGAGCCTAAGAGTCAGGTTGTCCTTGCATATATTTAGCATTCCTGTTGCAGTTGTACATGTCAGGACCTTGAAAGGTGCAAAACTCTGTTCCTTGCCAGGAAGAGGCATGCAAGCCATATCAGAGCAGGGAAAGCAACACAAGCAGAGCCTCTAAATATTTTGCTAGGCTATGGCTTTGCAGGTCTTATTGGTATTACGGTGTAGGCACAGGACTATGTCCCTACAGACCATTTTTAGAATTTGAGAACAGCTAGGGAGATGATCAAAACATAAACTGAGTAGAGGAAGTTTACTTAGGTGCCTTTTTATCTGTATGTGGTGTAGCGTATGGGGCAAACAAAGGCTGAAGCAGGGACTGGAAGTGCTTCTGTCACAGTCGGCCAAAAGGATCTCAGAGGTTCAGCCCTTCTCACCTTTAAGATTTTTCTTCATATAGCTTGTATTCTTGAAACAGACTTTAGAACTATCTGAAAATGCCATGTGACAAGGAGTGAATTTACCATGTTATCATTGATATCTGAAGCCTATTGGCCGTCAAGAACCCACAGGAGATACTGTCAAGTGGCACCGTGCTGCCAGACTAGCCCTCTTCTCATTCCTTTGAATAGGGGCTACCTTTGAAACAAAAAAGCTGAATCTACTCTGCTTCAGTGGCTCCCAGCTTCCCAGAGCCCACAGGCACTATGAGAAACACTGGTTAGATCAGAACTTCTTTGAGCTGCAAGCTTTCAGCATACACCAGCAGATTCAGGACAGATGACATCTTCATTTAGAGCAATTCTTTGTGCTATAACATGGCACATGGCAGGAGTGTTTTAGGGATTTTTTTCATAGTAATGTGTTCCCAACCTAGAGTTTTTGAAATAGCATCCACCCACCTCTGTCAATACCCCTTCTCCTAGATGGACTTTTGGGGATCCTTTTGTTATTCTGAACTATATCCCCGTTGTTTCAAGATCAGCTTTTGATTCTCTGGTTTCAGTTTCTAGTTAATGCCTCTACTGCATGTCTCTAATCTCATCTCTCATTTTGAGACCAAATTTGATCAGATTATCTGCCTGTCATCTGGCAGTGATATTCTTCTGTGCTTCAGGATGTGTGCTAAATGAGTTGGGTGTGGACTAGACCCATTTTCCTGAGGATTGGTTGCATCTGATTGAGTTTAAAAGGTAGTTTAGAGGACTGTGCCCATTCTTATGCTCCTAACAGTATACACAATGCTCTCCTTCTGAAATCTTGATGGCCTGTGTTGTTTGGTTTGGGGATATTTTGTTTGGGTTTTTTGGTTTTGTTTGTGTTTTTAATTGTTTGATTGGGGTTTGGTTTGGTTTGGTTTGGGGTTTTTTTCAATGGATTAGTACATTTGCATACTTTAAAACTAGCTGACAGGATGGAGGATGAGGTTCAGGAGGCTTTTTTTGTTGTAGTTACTGATGACATTCATAGAACCAAAACAGTTCTGAGCTTTTAGAAAACATTTTCACTGGTTCATTTTTGCTTTCTTGATGTTCTGGGAGAACAAGAAACCAATTAACCAAACAGAACTACCCCCTTTTAATCAAAAGCACTGTGATCTAGAACTGCTTCTGAGAAAGAGGAAGGAGACAAAGCTGTCCAACTTGGTATATGATCATTGTTTTTCAGTGATCTGTCTCTATATGATGAGGTGGAAGAGTAAAGTCAATTCTGTAGAAGAGATACAGGCATCAAATGTGACTCTTGAAACACATTTTTCTCTTTAAAACACTTCGTTGATCCCAAAATTGGCAGCCAGCTGAAAAGTTCATGTTCACACAAGTGTGTTGCCATTGCTTTTCATTATGTTGGACATCTCCCTGGAGCTATTTTTTTGTGGTTTGGGTTTTTTTTTTTCATTATCCATTGAAGCATGCAGTACTTGGGAGCCCTTTGGCTGAATTTGAATAAAGAGATACCAGGCAATAAAGATACCAGTTGGTTTGATGGCTGGAAACAAAACAAAAAAACCCAACAAACCGTGTCGGATGGCTACAAGTCTGTGGCAGTTCCTCAGTGAGTTCCAGTCCAAGCTTGTCTCATATAAAGAGGGATTCACACTCACTCAAAGCTAATAAACCAGCCTTATGGCTGGTTTGGACTCTGAATTCTTGAGTAAAGTTGAATGAGAAGACTCTGAGGATGAAGAAAATCAAATAAGGTAATTAATGTCTATGTTCTGGTGTAACCTCAGTAGCACAAGGTTTTCTAGAGCATCAGCTGTGGAAGTTCTGTGCAAAAGACCAATTAATTATTTTTTTTAGTCATCCTATTTCAGGAACTAGTGTCTATCATCTGAACGACTGGAAAGACAGAACAATAATACTTTCTTACACAGCTTATGCTTATTTGGAAGTGGATGGTGACTACCATTGTCTACAAATACTGGGGAGACACTTCATTCTCCTGTACACTAGCAGTGAAAGCTTACATCATTGGCTGGAAACATCTATAAGAAGAGGATGGACCTATCAAAAGCAGTGAGGTGGCCTGAGCTCAAGTAATCTGGGGAGTAAGAAGAGAAGATAAGAGTTTTCTATTACTGCATTTCAACATATCAAAAAACAACTTTAAAATTATTCTGAAAGGGGTATGTCAGCCGGAGCTAGTATGAAAGATTCAAAAATGTCGGAGGCAAAAGTATTCCCTCTAGTGTCTCACTGAAATTTATTTGATAATGTTTGATGAAACATTGAAGCATAGATGCAGCAAAACCAGTTTTCTATTTTTAAAACTTTTCAGGGACTCCTTTATTAGCCTTATAACTGCATGGTCCTCACTTCCCCCCCTCTTCTTTCCTCCTCTTGCCTCATAACATTGATGTATCTTCCCTCTTTAGTCATTCTCCCTCTGGTAGAAAGTTTGGAGATGAAAAATATGTCTGCTAGAAAGTGTTCTGTAGGAAAAGATGAAGTTCAGGGTTTTCAGTTAGAAGAATTGAAAGCAGTTCCACGGAACTCTAGATGGCAGAGCAATGAATTACACAGAAAACCGAGGTGTGCTGGGATCTGCCTCGATCCCAATTGGACCCGAGGGGAGCCTGGAAAAGCGAGTGGGGAGGGGAAGGATGTGAGAAACTTTGAACTACAGCTCTCATGGGGCCCTGTGGGATCCTGCACTGTCATGGAAAACATTGAGGAGCCAGCCCTAAATGTAAATTTACAGTATTTTCTTCCAGTTGATGCAGTTCATAACAGGTTATTCTCTCAAAGGCTTTGTTATTTGCACTTTCTATCTGATTCAGGGTAAGAACTAAAGATGATACAGACTTTCCTGGAGGCAAAAGACCTGTTTTTCTGCAGTCTGCGATTCTGATGGTCTTATATGACACAGCCCCTTGTTTATTTATTTTCTGAGGTTTCCTGTCTCATTCAGTGCAGAAGAGCAGCAATGAATGGAAAAAGATAGTCTTGTGAATGACTGCCATTCATTGAAAAAATGGAATTGAGAACCATTTGCAAAAATCAATGTTATTTATGGTCACGTGTAGAAACCCATATTATGTGTTTCTAATGAATTTGGTCTATTTTTCTCTCTGATCATTTCTTTACTAGTAGAACTGGCAGTTTTAAACACTTCTAAATTAAAATAGAGCAAGAAATAGATAGAATAAATAGAATGTCTTGCCTACAAATGCTGATCCTGCTCCTTTTGCTAAACCGAAAGACCTTCATCATTCATTCATGCCTCTGCAGTCATGACTTATGGAGCTTTTACACTCATGAGAGAAACATAATACTCACCCTTCATGGGTGAAATATTCTGTATGGACTTGGGATTTATTCTCTACTGGTGTCTCTCTTGAAACGCTCGTCTTAAAGGTCTGACAAAAAGTTTTATTCAAGGGTTAGATTCCTTTACAGAAATCAGAGTGGTTAATCTCCAGACCACTAAAAAAATTTGGCCAGTTTCATGTCATTTTGGATTATCTTGACTTTATAGCTTTATTCAAATTTCTTCATGCTGAGGTTGGTCAGGATGTACCAAGACATTACGTACGGGAGTCAGCTGAGGATATTTTACATTACTATTTCTAAACACAGCTGTTACTGAGTATAGTGTCAACAGGTAGACAAGAATTTCCACAGATCTTCAGGCAACCTGAGGAAGAAACTTGTTAATAGTTCAGGCCAGCTAGTAGGTGTCAACACCTCAAGCCAGATTCCACTGTGCTGAACAATCTGCACATCGTGGCTTATTTAAAGAATTTCAGAACAAATTCTGAACAGTAAATACAATAGAAACAAAGCCAAGTGAAGCACTGAGAAGTCCCATCCAGGACTTATCGAAACTACCCATAAAAGTACATGCATATGTAATGTAGCTTATTACCTTACGGCTGGATGCACCTGTATGTATTGTTCAGACCCACACACAGGGGAGCAGGTGCCAGTATTGGTATGTGTTACTGGTTCCAGTCTGTGGCCCATTTCTGCTGCTCCCACTGGGACTCCAGTCCTGCCATCACAGTCACACACACTGTGAAATTATGTTCATGTATAAAGTTGGGCATGCATATGAGTATTTTAAAAAATTTGGTCTAAGGGCCAAATATGCAGAATTGTGTAGGAGTGTGAAGATCCTGGCATGGATTTGCCATAGCGTGTAAAAGCTGGCGTGTAGAAGTCTCGTTAGGAACTCAAAAATCCTTAAAACTCTGGCCTGAACCAAACAACCTTATGCAAGATATGTTAGCCATTTTTTACATTTGGAAATACTAAGTAAGATCTCAGCTCTTCTGAAAATCTGGCTCTGTGTGAGAGTGCTGGGACTTCTGTGAAATCTGAACATAAGGTCAGAATATTGATTCTCACCACATATTAGTGAAAGCAATAGAGGCTCTTCAGAAATTAAAGAATTCTGACAACTTCTTTGTGCCTCAGTTTACCCTTATGTACCCTAATGTGTTAATGGTATTTTCAGACAGGTATTTTGAGGCTGACTGAGTGTTCAGATCACATTCAGAGAAGTTCAGATGAAATTTCACGTGCAAACGTACATGTGCAAATCACAGGGCAAGTACATTATAGCTCTTACATAAAATCTTTTGAGTCTTGAAACAGTGGTTAGGCATTGCTGTAACTCTAATATTGTAGAGTTGAAACTTTTTATCATTTTGGGCAAAGTTTTTTATCTGTCTTAGTTCTTCTTCTCTCTTTATTGCTGGCAAAAATCTATTGTGTAACACCTCATTAGATAATTACTTGATTACAATTTAATTTCTTCTGCAGAATCTTCCAGAAGTAACGCACTTACAGTCTAAAAGTTTATGTGGATGGTATTATTAAGTTATTGTATTTTAAACAAATTACATGGATATGATTATTTCATTAAACTACTGACTGTTCTTGTGTATATGTGTGCTGGCAAGGAAATAATCAGGTAATGGATACTAAGGCCACAATCTGAATTATATGCTGCTCCTCAACTATCTAACCTGTAATCTTAACGCAACATTTCCCCCTTCACTAACACACACTGCAGTTATATTAAAATTATAGCTAAATTGCACAAAAGTCAGAATATTCTGAAATGAGGCATTACGTAAAACTGGCAGTTACTTCCATGTATATAATTAAAATAAATTTTTGCTGTTGGAGGAGTGCTACAAAAAAGGGGAAGAGGTGAGAAAGAGTGAGCTGAACGCTTGATTTTTGTTGTGCATCATCAGCAAGAAGACATTAATTTCTTTGCAGTGACACCTGTGTGGTGTCTCCATTGACTGATAAGATGTTACGAATGTTGACAACTTATAATTCTGAACAGCCTGGAGTTTCACAGGTGGGAATGGTGGACTCATTTGGTCTCTGGAGCCTTTATTACCAGGAGAGGCTGGTTGGGTGAATCCTTGGTCCATTTGTAGGGGTTTGTAGCTGATTTCTGCCCACTTTTTAGGGCAGACTAAATGCTGATGCATGAAGAAGAGCCTCCTGTTTTTAATGCACAGCCTCATTATGTACTGCAGAAAGGGGACTGTGGTTATGATTCAATGTATGGCTGCATAGTAGCGAGGAAGGGATATGGCTTGGGGAGGACCTTCTGTCTGCCTGGCTGTCCCTTTGTTCCGTAGGCTTAAGATGTGGCATAGGTGAAATGCACGAAGACTGTTTTTAGTGTTCCCAGCACAACAGTGGATTCAGACTTGACTAGGAGGAAGACATTAAAAAGGAAATAGCAGAAAGATAAGGAAACAAAGCTGATGGGGTAGAATATGAATCCTGAAAGTGTGTAAAAACCAACATCAGGGTCCTTTTTCTCTATTTTCCCCTGCCCCCACAGTTTGGAAGTGTCTTTGAACTAGCTTAGAAAAGACCGTGTAAATGTATGACACCGAGAAAGCATTAAAAATAAGGTACAGGGCAAACAGTGACAACAGCTAACATTAGCCTTCATCTAGGCAGCCACAAGAGAAGGGAAAAAAAAGGGGGACAAATAAGATGTCCTTATATAGCAAGAACAGATCTGTCTGCCTGCTGAGGATAAAACACATGAATTTTCTTGTTCTTCTTATCTAAGAAACATGTTTATTTAAGGGTCCAGCTGGAAAAACTGAAGTTAGGATCAGATTTTCTTGTTAACAGTTAAGTGCTTTTGTTAAGCAGGGCTATTTTGCCTCAAGAAAGCCAAGACTTAAGCAGAGGTGGAGGCTAAGCATCCTGCCATCCAGATGACAGTCAAAGCAAATTAGTGAGGGGGAAGGAGGAGCAAGGAGGCAGGATGGTGATCCAGGACTGCCGCTTCTGTTCTCTCTTTCTCTTATCTTTCTCTTATACTTCCTGTATCAGCATGCTCTAGATAAGTTCAGCATATTGTACTACAGTCTATCATTTGACAATAGTCGGAAAATCTTCTATTTCTTAAAAACAGAAACAAGAGCAGCCTATGAAAATAATTACATCTGAGTCTTCTTTCAACCACTCTTTGATTTTTTTCCTTTAAAATGTGTATCTGTTGAACTCAGTTATTGCTGAAGGCAGGGAATGAAGAAAACATGATCTGGTGACAGCTGGTTACGCTCTGTTTCACATAAAGTGCTCTTAATACTTGCAACAGCAGTGAGAAGTATACGTTAAAGAAATGGACTGTATCATATGCAGGACTAGTAGCTAAAATCGTAGCTGAGATCACTCAGCACTTCCTCTTATTACAATAATGGTTTTTATTTCCCTAATTGCCTATAATTTTGTTCAAATGTAATCCTGTGGATTGACACTTGTCATATTAAGCATATACCTCGGCTGGAGTTATTGAGTTTAAATTTTCAGCAACAACAGTTTAGCCACTTCCAAGAATAAGATTAAGAGAGGAAAATCGTTCAGTGCCATTTTAAATTCTTATGGCAGCTCCTTTTCAAATTGATCATATATATATAAAGGAATCCAACTGAGACTGCCCTTGTAACCCTTATTTGGGCTTTTTCCAGCTGCTGAGCATCTGACTTTCAACCTTGACATTGTTGACTAGCACTTCATGTTGGTGATACTGTGCAATTTCACAGTGAGTTTCTGCAGAAGCATAGATTTGATCTGGGTGTGCAGAACACAAATTGCAGAGAAATAAAACTGTCCAGTGCTTTTAAAAGGAACCTTGATTTTGTTTCTGAAGTTGTCCTGCTTTTGTGTTTTCCTTCTAATGAACATTAATCTATCTCTTAATACATCTATCTTTGCATTAAGGTCTGTTTCTTTTTACTACAATGTAGTGCCTGTGCAACTGTGCCTGATGTTTCTTGTCCCAGTTTTGGCTGATGTCTCTATATTAGATCTTTGGGGAAAGGACAAAATGAATGGACAGCACCTGCTTTTTAAAATATTAGGTTATCTCTAGAAAGTAGATCTCTAGTAGTAGATCAAACTACCGAACCTTAACTGGCCGTGGAAGTTTTGTTTAGTCCAAGAATCTATCTCTGCCCTGACTTCAGACTGAAACATGCTTTCTGTAACTACAGGATGGTAAGTGTATATCTTTTAGCAGTGCAGATAGGTCAGTCTCTAATTGCTACATCTCCTGACAACCGGTGCCGTAATAAATTTTAAAAATACTGTGCGTATAGTATTGACAAACTATATATCTAAATATAATCATTTAAGAGTCATATAAATTAAATCTGTTCAAAGTTTGGCTGATCAAGCTGTTCCTAAGCTTGTTTTGAAATATTAGAAAATATTTGTTGTTCATCGTCAGGTCAAAATGAGGTAGAGCTGTGACTGAGCACTAAGGAGTGTATAAACTTGAAATGCAGACCTCTCAGAGGTTCCAAGTTCTATACCATTAACTGTGACACCCTAACTAATGTACTTTTCCTGAATAAAAGACTGAGGTATATTCTTTGAAAGAGCCGTATTTCACTCTCTCCATGAGAAACTCTGGCAAAAATAGTTTTGTGTAACATTCCTTATCATCCCATGATTTTTTGCAAACTGATGTGTTGGGAACACAGAATACAGAGCAAAGTATCAGAAGGATGTAAATCCTTGAAAGGGTGAAATTCAGGAAAGACTTTTCAAGTGGCTTTAAACTCAGGTCCCCAGATCTCTTCAATAATGAGCAATGGTCTTTCAGCAGAGCATGCATCTGTGCGGAGAGTAGAAGAGCCAGCGGAGTTTTTGCAAAAAAATTCAAGAAGATCATGAAACCTCTCCGCAGAGTTTAGATGATCAGACAGTAATGACAACACTAGATCTCCTAGAATGAATGAGAGCATTGGGATTTCACCACTGGGACTTCACCATTAACATTTATTCCGCTCTTGAGATTTTGTTTTTTTTTCCAGGAAGGGAGCAGTAGTGTTTTTTATGGAAGGTAAACGTGAAAACATGGAGAGTTCCAGATATTCTCTCTACAAGATCTATAGCAATAAGGCACTAAAGCAACTACGGAAGGACACAAGAGTCTAGAGGCAAAATGACATAAAAGCATAACTGAAAATAAGTAATAGATTGAAGGAGTTGCAGTTCTGGATTAGAGCATTTCTTTGTTACTGTCCTTCTTTTTGAATGTGTAATTACTAACCATACAGCCTGAACTGTGTTAATCAAAAAGAGGTGGTGGTTAGCAGCTGCTCAGCAGTTGTGTGTAAATAGAGTTTTAGATATTAAATGACAATTAAATTAAATTAACTTTTAAAAACTTAATCTCCAAGTTAGGAACTCAGCCTCATGAGGGCTGGAAGGAAAATAGTAAAGCTGGATTCAACCACAAACCACTAGCTATAAAAAAAACCTGGCAGTGTGTCTGCTTCCTAAAATATCTTTTAACACCCTGCCTTTAACTTTTCTCTTGTGGAACAAACTCACAGAGAGCTACAACAAAATATTGAAACCTCTGTCTCTGCTTCTGGAACCAGCAAATCTGGTTTTATTTTAAAGGAAAAAGAATTAGTAATCTAAAAACTGGATTATTCTCTTAAATTTCATTACTACTTTGTATCCTTGAACTTAAACCTAAACAGTCTTGACAAGTTTTATGTCATAATCTGGAAAAAATCAAGCCTAATGTGTGTCTGACAGCAACGAGTAAAACTGAGAAGAGAGTGGATCTAGCCCTGCCAGAACAGCTAAACCCAAAGGAGGGTTAATAAAATATAATACTTCTGGTAAGTGCCTAGGTGAGACAAGTCCAGATCTGAAAGTCAAGAGCACCTTGATCAGGAAAAAGGCTTCTCACTCATTTCCCTTCACCTGCATAAAGGAGCAGAATTAAGTATTGAAGGTACAGCCTCATGTCTTAAACCATTTTGATGAATGTTCCACCTTGGATTTTTTTCTGAGGCCTTAGTTACAGTCAAGAATGGCTGTGCTACCCACGGAAGTTTCCCTTAGACCCAGAATCATGGAGCATTATATATATATATAAAAGCTATGCACTGAAGCTTAAAATTGTCATTCATACTTATAGACACTAGCACATGTTGAGCACAAAAAACAAGCAGATGAAAAAAAAAAAAAAGCAAAGCAGGATGGTAAGTGTTGTAGGGATAGAAAAGAAACATAAACGATGCTCACATTTCCTCAGCTTTGCTGTTCCAAAACCCAGTCCCCACACATGCTCTCTCATTCACACTGCCATTTGATTCCCCACTTCATTTTGATTTAACTTCAGACTTCAACTCCTTTCTGTTAAGACCCCATTTTCTTCCTGCCCACTATGTTTTAATCTTTTGTACGTGACCTTATCAGGTAATGTGCTCAACATGACGCAGGCTATTGTAGCTGGTTTGAAAGATTTAATAAACGAAGGTTGATGTGGACCATAATAGAAGATGCACAAGCTATAGAGGACACTCCATAATTCTGCATATCTTCTGCTTATATTATAGCCTTGCTGATTTTTGTTTCACAATAGAGTACCCCATAGTCTAATCATGTTCATCCCATATACAGTTTATAGAAATGTATTCATTTCCTTTTTGGAAAGGGAGAGAAAGAAGCTCTTAGATTTCTTTTTTTTTTTTTTTCTTTTCAGTTTTCAGTGGTGTTAGAAAGAGGTACTCCCATGGCCCTGGAACTAGAAGACCTCTATTGAGGCACTGATTCAGGAAAGGGCTAGAAGCTGCTTCTGTGTTCCTATACCGTCCCCTGCACACTTTGCAGAGATGCTGTTTTCACAGTTATAGAGAAATTCTATTAAAAGGTGATGATTTGATATGGAGAGCCTTGTCCTTTAGGATATGGATTAAGATCACCAATTTGTTTCTATGCTGGGCATTCAACAAATCTCAGAATCAGTGTGTAATGTCTTTTTAGTCCTATCTGAACTTCCCTGTGCCACCTGGTCACCCTCCCAGTCTCTGCAGAGCACACCTCATTTAATTTTCATCCATTTTCTCCTTACTGCAGACTTTCATTAGCCTACTCTTTATCTGCCCTGAAGTGTGTAATGATAATAGTGTTGCTTATATGGCTCTTTTCATTTTCAAAGCATTTTACAAACATTAACTAATTAATGGAGAAAGCAATGCATCAAATAATGAATTTTTCAGTCTATGGGTGAACTGATAGAGACAGATAATATGATTTGTTCACTACCTGAGTAGTTCAGCAGTGGACTTTAATTTAAAGTGCTGGCCAATTTGACTATCACTGATTATGACAGAAAAAGAAAACAGTTTATATTTCTCCTACATAAGGCACCTTTTTCAAATTGAATTCATGCTTCAATCCTTCATTTAAAATTAGTTCCATTGAATGGGATGCCAAAAGCACAATATACTGCTTTTCACAGAAATGAAGAAATTAAGATCCACACAATTATTTCCAAATCATCAAAATCTATGGATTTGACATTTCAGCTGAACAAATAATTTCATACAATTTTGAAAGATACTTTTGTGCAATTTCATGGTCTACAAAAATTCATTTGGATACAGAACTGTGGTGCTTTGTGCAAACATCTCACTTATTGGTTAATAATAATAATGATTTAGCTTGGGTTTTTCTATTTTTTACTTTCATTGACCACCTACCATCATTTTCTGCTGAGGAGCAAGAGAAACTGCCAATTTATAACCAAAGTTAGAGACACTTGATGAAAGTAAACGAAACCGGGGAAAAAAAAATCTGTTGGTGCTGTGATATGGCAGCAAAAGAGTGGTCTCTAAATTTCCCTTTCAAAATACTTATTCTCTGATTCATGATGTAGTAGGAGGAAGAATGGAAGAAGATAATCAAGCTGTGTTTCTTGTGGTGGACGTATTTATACATATTCAAGAAAAACTGAGGGACTGGGGAGAGCAGCACTGGAATGTGCAACCTTTTGTCTCCCAGAGTTACGGCACGTCTGTGCTGGTTAACCAAGCTGAAACCATGCAAGGGCTGGTTAGTGATGAAGTCTTGTTCTCAGTCCAGAGGTAACTATTGGGAATAGTTTTTCACCCTTTTCAAATGTGTGTGCAGAACAGCTGAAGTTTGAATAGATCATGGAAAATATATAAATTATTCGGATAGTATAAAAATAGTGGGAAGGAACCACTTACTGAGTCTTTAAAAAAAAACCAAACCCAAAGCCACATTTGGTTTGAGTTAATGTGTGGGTTCCCATTCCTCATGACTGCTGTCAGAGCGTCTGAATTGCAAAAACATTGAGGAAGTTAACACAAATTATTGTTTATTAAAATGATACTACTGGAAGACTGCTTTTAAGAGAGTGGCACTAGGTATAGGCTACATGAGCTTCTGCTTGGGGCAGCAAATGGGTCAGGGACACTGGCTTTACCTAATAGAAGGCACTGGGAAGCCAAGATCAGGGTTTGTGGGATGGCAGGTACTGCTAAGGAAGGGGTTTCTCCCAGAAGCAGCAGTTGCTGGTCCTAATCCACCCCTCTCCTTCCTTAGCTATCCCAGCAAGTATGTCCTCTCAGGGACCTTGGCCCCCTCTTCCTCTCCCAGCTCTACCCCTGCTCTCTTTTATGCCCTTTCTGTGAATGGAGCAGCACAGTTCTGGCACCCATCTGCAGCGCTGCAAAGCCCCGTCTTGCTAACAGGATCACAAAAGCTTGAGTCAGCCCAGGTTACTCGTTAGTTGCTCTCTGTTACTCTGCTTTTAAAAGGATTTGGTCCTCCAGCCAAGGACCAGGAGCTGTGCCATGTGATTCGAGTTACCAAACGCACAACAGCAAACAGTCAAAGGCACACTGATTAATCAAAAATTTTTAGCAAATATTTGTGAACAAATAATACGTTTCAGAATGAGGTTCTCGTTAACAATTCATTAGCAGTAAAAGGAACCTGATTTATAATGACTCATCTCTGTGGTAAGCAACTGAGTCACTTTGAGCTCCCTCCATAGGGCTAGCCCCCTTGGAATGGTATTGAGCTGTCTGAAGAGCAGTCTTTGTTTTGTTTCTATTGCATTGTGGAGACAGTAGGTTTCGTTCTTCATGGCAGTACACCCACCGTATTATTCAGAGACCCTACCTGCAGGCAAAAACTGGTTTTAGAAAGAAATTTTTCTACTATCTTGGAATTGCTGTGGTAATGAAGAAAAGTTGGAAACAGTGACAAGCTTGGGTCAAAGAGATTATTTTCAAAAGTTGCCCAGAAAACTTCTCTAAATTCTATTTAATCCAGACAGGGAACAGTGGGGATGAGAGAGAAGAGACTTCTGTATTTAATTTAATTCTTAATTCATTTGCAAATTGCTTGGCAAACAAGTTTATGCATATTAATTACATTTCTAATGAAAAATATTTGCAGATGCACCTGTTTTCATGGCAAAGTATAGATTGGGCTTGCAAAGCTAATATATATCATTTAATAGCTGTTGGCTCAACCATTTTGCTCAAATACGTATTGCTGGAGGAGCAAATGCTGTCACGTAATTTTTTTGCTGATATCAGGCTGTATGAGACACAGAGTGGCTGGGGGTGGTTGTTGGTGGACACACCGAGATTAAAGCAGCCTGTGTGAGTGCAGGTGACAGCGGAAACATCCCGTAGTAACATGACAGGGTCATTTTCTCCCAGACTGAAGGACTAACCAGAAGAAAAGTGTTCAGAAAAGTCCTCTAGTTTACGTATGCAAAGACTTGCCAGGTGTATCTGCTTGCTGTTTCACAGGCTTTTACCATGAAATCAGTGTCTTTTGAAATAATATGTCGTCAGAGTTGATTCAGTTAGTACCTGACTTGTTCTTTCATTGGCAAAATGGCCCACGCGCTGCCACAGATGGGAGCTGACAGTTTAAACCATATTGGTCAAAACCTGAGCCTGATGAGATCTACATTGTGCAACTAGACTTTGTTCCTACAGGTATATTTGATTTTTACTGGTATAGTATGATCTGAATTTTGCAAACCACCACTTGTTTTTGTTACTTAAAAGAAAATTTGAAGTAAAATGCTTAAATTAACATTCTCTGTTTATTTCTGCTTCATTATTTAAAGTGTTTATTCACTGCCACAATTTAGTCTTCACTGAGCTTATAATGTATCTTGTATAGAATTGCCACAACTACAATATAACATTAGCAAATCTAATGCTAAATGGTGCTTGTTAATGGTTGAAATTATAGTTTAGATCCTGAGAGTATAAAAGCATCATGAGATCCTTTGCACTTGGAAATGGGGCTTGGAATTCATATTACTGTTGATGAAATTTATGCTCGGGGATCTGGGAGAAAATATGCACCGTGAAAACAGAATGTCTCGTGGCTGTGCTTCGCCGCAATGCATAGTGCTGAAACAGTCCCCGCCTGGTCCAAGCCTCACTCAAGGCACAGTAATCATAGTAATTAATGGCATGTAAAGCACTACTTATTTTTAGTAGGTGTAATTGCCAAGGATGCTTCTTTTCAAAATGCTTTGAACTGCATTCTCTGTCAGCAAGCACAGAGGCTGTCAGATACTTTTTTCTAATTGAGAAAAACAAATCAGTCATCAAAGTCAAAATTCTTAGGAATAGTGGAGCCATAGTTCACACTGATTTGCTCCCTCAGGAGTAACACTGATTGATTTTAAATGTGTCTGCTCGTGAAGTAAGAGACTGTTTTAACACCTGAACAAGGGTGTGACAAGTGATATACAAAGCTCAACTCATCACCTAGGTTCAGCTCATATCACGCTTACAGAGATAGTCTGAGCTTTCTAAAGATCAGTTCTTGACAGGTAAGTATCCAGTTTTCTTTGTGGGAGGCTTGTTTGCTTCCTTCAGAAATGCCCTACAAGAAACTTTTACCATTTTTCTGCAGCTTAATAGCGTAAAAAATGAATAAATACAAGAAGAAAAATGGAAAAATCTAGGTATGAGAGTGATTTTTGGTTGAACAAATGGATTTCACCTCTGTCAAATCAAACAGAAGCATCGTGATTTTCCATAACATTTAAATGTCTAAGTAACACCCAGAGAAAAAAGTAAAACCAGCTAAGTGAAGAATATCTGAAATTATTTATGGCAGATATCCCCAAATCCAGGAGGCTTATGAGGAGAAAAACAGCACAAAAAAACACTTTCCTGTTGAGTTACAAGGCAGGTGATTTTGAAAGATAGAACAGAAGGTCAGGATGCAACAAAACATGATTTAGTAAAATAGTGTAGATATTAACTAGAGAAAGTAGCCATTACAAAGAAATTTAAAATGAAAACAGTAGAAGCCTAATGATACATACTTCTGGGGTCTGGATCCATCATAATATTAATACTATCTCCTTCAGTAGACCTGGTGGGGCTAGTGGGTGACAGGGTCAACATTGTTTCGTTGCACCCAAATCCGGAGTCCAAAACACCAAGATGTAGTCTACCATTTCTTGAAATTTGAAGTTTCTTATCTATACCAGAGTACCTATAGCATCAATGCACATTTTTACAGATACTGAAGATTAAGTTCTCAGCATGGAGTCGGATCACCACAACCTGACTGACTCACAAGAAGCTAGCCCTGTCCCAACTAGCCTAAGACTCAGCTTTAAATAATTGGAGTTCAGTTAAGAACTGAATGATTAAATGACCATGTATGCCATAAAGGGGTTAGCACCACATTGGTTTTATACCAGAATAATCCATCTGACTTCAGACAAATAACTCCTAGTTTTTCATGTGAATGTAACTAGTCAAAAGTAGAGCTGTTGTATAGTGGGGCAGAAGCCAGGTTGTAGGGCACAGCCAGTGATACAGACTGGTTTAAACTGGAAGAGTTTAAGGGAGGTGCAGAGCAATCTTTGCGAAAGAAACCACAAAAGTTGCAGTGAATCGGCAACAAAGGTTTTCTGGGGAATAGGCATCTACTGGCTTTGTCTTCCTCTCCTCTTTGTTTCTTTTCTAAAATACTAAACTCAAAGAATGGGTAAGTCCGTCTAGAGAGGGTGTGTTGGGCTGGAGTACGGAGCAGATGAGAAATTTAGCTGCTTGTGCTATCAGGAAAGCCAGCCGTCACTGGCGTGGAAGCAGTGATTTGCTACGTGATGCTCTGCAGAGGACAGCTGTCAGATGAGAAGGACTGGCTGCTGCAAATGAAGTCATTAGATTTGTTCAATCCAGTCAACCCTGACACTATTCTCTGCAAGTTTTGCCAATCATTCATTGACACAGTGGCATATACATTCAGCTGTGCTGGAGAGAACCAGCAGTCAATGGAGAATTCAGAGCATTTAGGTTCAGTGTGCACTGAGTCTGAAGGTACATTTTTTCATCACTTGTTGTCTGTTTCGGGGTTTGGGTTTGGGAGGGATTATTTTGTTGTAGTTGTTGTTCCTCAGGGGAAGAAAATCTGTCTCAGCTAGTGTGGGTGTTAATAGGTGGAAAAAGTTAGTCTTGAAGTAGCCCTGTAGGCTGTCAGACTAGGATCCCTTTTGTTGTTCTGCCCTACCTCTGATTTAATATCCATGTCTCACTGGAAACCCAAACACAAATAATAAGCAGGCAAATGGCAAATGCACTTGTGTCAATATTTCCCCTTTCTGATGATTTCTCAAGCAGGACTTTCCATGGCTGTGTTTGCTATTCAAATAAAACTGTAGGAAATAATGCAAGTATACTAAGGTGCTAAAAGCAATGGTCAACAAAAAAGGGCTCAGCATGTGTGCATTTTAATGAGTTATTAATTGAGAATAGGGTGGTGGCAAACGGAGAGCTCAGAAGTGGTGGGGCTTGTTGGGTGTTTTGGAAACAAGAACCATCTAAATGCTGGGTTCTGTGGTACGGAATAAGGACAAGTTCTAGTTTTTCCTGCTTCAGACTGTGCTACAGTTATATTGGTTGGAATATTTGTAATTGATTTACTGAGAGCTATCACTTCAAGTTCAAAAAAGCAGATGGGTATTACTTAATTGCTGAAGCAGGACTGCTCACGTATTTACATATAGAAAATGAACGAAGCAAAGTATTCATTCTGACCGTGTCCCATTCTTTAATCCTCCAGTTAAACTGAAAATTTGTCTAGTACTGCGTTCCTTAATCACATCACAAAACACTGAAGTCACTTTATAGCCTTTCCTTTTGCTCCTGACAGAGTGTGGCAACAGTATACTTCCATATTTCAAGTGTTTCAACCAAGGAGAAAGTCATATGAAAGTCTCTCAAAAGTGCTGGTTTATCTCCATATTCACTACCCAGGCTTGAAAGTAAACCCTTTTTTGGCTGCCTCATAGAACAAAATATTTAAAGGCAAGCCTTTGATTTCCTACTTTAAGTAGAAAACAAAAGCACTGTTTTTAGGAAACCAAATCACTTTTTACTCTGATACTTCGTTAAGCTCACTAGAGACTTATGTCTGTCTCAGTTTTCAAAGTGCTGCAGGAGGTTTTAGTTTTGCAATTCCTTTTTGACTGAATCCCTTTTTCCATGCTTGGAAATGTAGTAAAGTTGAAATGTTAGTCCTATGATAGCTGGGAATATGCTTGTGGGTTTTCTTTCCTGCGAAACTGGTGTGCATGTAACTAGTGGGGGTATTTTTGAAGTGCCCTTAACCTGTGTCTGTAACTTGAAGTGAAGCATTGATTTTTTTGCAGGGGGTAGTTATTTTTACCAAAGTACAGCTCTCTTCCACATCTGTTCATTCAGTGATAAAACCGACCCGCAGATTTGCAGCTGTCACAGGGCTGCTTGAGTGGGCACTTGCCTCGTGATTAGGTGAAGGGGAATGCCTGAGTGGCAAAGAGCCAGTGTCAGTATTTTACCTATGTGATGTCCTGGGTGATAACACCCTGAAGAAGAAAATGTAGCTGAAATAAGCGTAGCAACCTTTGCAGAATTGTTGCCAGCCCATACTAAGAGTAGAGCAACTTGAAACTCGTCTGTGTACAGCAGAGCAAAGCCGCCTTCCTGCTTGGCCATTAATTAGGGAGAGCACAAGATGCCATGTGCCTGAGCGATCAGCTTTGTCCCTTTATTCTGTCCCAAGCATGAACAGGTCAAAAATCAATTACCTGCAGCCTGAACAAAAGTGAACAGCCCGTGGATGGGCTGTGTTTCGTGCTAGGCCCGTCCCAGCTGGAAGGCACCCAAGACCCACAGCATTTACAGCCCAGGTGGCTGCTCACTATGGTTTGGCTCTCTGGCACGATGCCTCTCCAACAGAGCACCTGAATTTCGCTCAGCCCCGCTCAGAATTGCTCGGCTCTCGTCCCACTCAGGGGCAGTGCTCACACGTAGCACCACACAGGCTGGTGAACCAGCAGCATGATGGCGCTAGGTCTGGGGTTCTTTTTTGTGCAGTCTGGATGAAGCCAATTGCATTGCAGAGAAATGTAATTTGATTCAATAGATGTTACTCTAAATGCCTGTGGGAGTTAATAGAGAAAAAAAACATTCATACTGATCTTTGACTCTCCTGTAGAATTATCTTGCAAAAATGTTATTCCCAGTTAAATTTCACCAGATAGTTTCAGGAAGCTATTTCAAAGTTTCTGTTTTCTACAAAAACTTACAGCACTCATCAATTACCACAAAGGTAGGAATCAACAAACAGAAAAATATGAGTAGATATGCCAGTGGGAAAAAAGTCCTGGTTCGTATGTTTCTTTTCTCTCCTGCATTACTCATACAGCTAACCCATCTAGACCTTACCCTACACTTCACCTCTGATCACAGCTGTATCCAAATGTATCGTGGAGTTAAGAGTCAGTGTGGAAGCAAATTGTCCATTTCTCTAAACAGCCATTAGCTTATACTGCTTGAACAGCTTTCTTTTCATGTAGTTTCTGTAATCAGAAATGTCAACATTAAAATGTTAGAGAACCTCAAGGTCCAACATAGTACAGGACAACTACAAGTATTCCAAAAATTGGACTATTGACATGCATTTTTATTAAAATCCATTCACATTTTCTAGGTCGTTATCCTTACCTACAACATGCAAAAACTTGGAATGTCAGGATCTGCTCTGGGTAAGAAAGAGTTGACCAATGATAGTTTTCACCCTTCAAAAATGGAAAAAAATCCATGAAACATGGTAAAATAATAATTACATGGAAGTGGTGTGGAAATTATAATGTCTGATTGAATACCTCCTTTACTGGAGATTTTACTACTATGGTAACAGACAAAAGGCCTAATATATTCTGACTAATCAGGATTGATGTTAATTAAAGAAGAGTTCAAGATAATGACTTCTCATTACTATGTGATAGCTAGAAAAAGATTGCTCTACCTCTAGATAAAATAAGCAATTAGATAACTTCTGGTTTTAAAGACTTCTTTTTTAAGAAGTTTCATCTCGTTCTTTGTTCTTTTCTGTTGTCAATATATTTATGTACATGTCTTATTTTTAGTGCTGCTCATCTAGATGCAATTCTTTCTTTTCAATTGACTTATTTTTTTCTTGTTGCTATAAGGAAAGCACAGCCTACTGGTTAAAAAAAAAATAAAGAGATGCTAAGAATAAAGTCTTGGATTACACACTGGAAAATACAGACAATATGAAGTAAAGGCAGGGTTGAATCCCTCACAGAAGTGGTAGAGCTTTCTTTAGCAAAGGAAAAAACCCTTCAATTTTGTCTTCCTAGTCATTTGACTGCCCTGGTAGGAGAATATCTGGATGGTAAAGGCCCCGTTTGGAAGGTGTTTCTTGTTTCTGAAGATAGTAAAAAGCAAGAAGATAAAAGCCCTCTAAAAAATTTTTGGCTTGAACCCACCGTGATCATCACTTACATTTCTCATGAACAAGGGTATAAGGAAACCAACCACCCCTCCAAATCCTAGATGCTTATGACCTGGCACCATCAGACTTCCTTGGCAAGGAAAAGTAAAGAGGCTTCATTTCAGTGACAGACTGGTAACATCAGATTTTTTTTTTTTCTGTGTTTCATTTCTTAGACACTAGATCTTTTAAAATTTGAAGAACTGTAGATATTAAGAAAGGTGGGCTGTGTCATCAGGAACTGGTAATCATCCTTAATAATCAAAGGACTTGAATTCTGCCCTTCTATGTGCCATTTATTCAACCCAGACATTTCAGGTGATACTTAAGGTGCACAGATATATATGAAATAAGTCAAAAGTTTGTCTGCTGCACTGCACAAGAAAAAAAAATAACTGAGCATAACAAGAAGGAGATGGCATATGTAAATTATAAAGGAAAAGACTAAAGAGTTTACCTATTCCTACCTGTTTATATTCCTACAGAACTGTTCCTTCCTATGTCTTTCACTGTTTTGCCTTGCTGTAAGTTTCCCTAGAAAACTCAAGTAAGCAGGACCTCATAAAGCCCGTGTAATCTACCACAAATAGTTCGAGAGAAATTGGTTTAGAAACCATTAATTTGTTTAAGAATTAAATTAAGTGAAGCACTAAAAGACTAATGGAAATTTAGTTTGTATTGAGTGTAGAATTGTAGTGATATGTCTTTGAATATGGTATATAGATTAGAAATGGAGGGGCTCACAAACAAATCTGTGAGGATAGAATAAGAAACATTTGCATCAACTAAAGTAATGTATTCACATTCACGGTGTTTCATGATACAACTGCTTGGAACTGAGTAGCAAATATACTGTTCTCTAAAACTAGAATTTGTTGCCACCTGAAATAAAAGTAAGATGTTCACTGACTAGTATCAACAGAAGGCAAATAACACACAGCTGAGACATTAATCACACATGAATTCTTCAGCCAGATCTTTACAACATTTTACAAAATTGGGCCAAAACTACATAGGTGTCAACAACACCATTTTGAACTAACCTCTGTGTTGCTTTTTATTAAAGATATATGTGTAGACCATTCCAAATTAGATGATGTGATAACTCCTTCAGTTTTGCAACTTTAACTCATTTAAAGAAAGTAGAAACTAGTGTGAGGGAGATATTTAGTGATATATAGGGACTCCCAAAGCACTTGAGAAGCTTAAAATAATTTAATTATCCTTGTGTCACACTGGTTTTCCTCCCAAGTTCCTTGGAACTGTACAGTTACCATCTGTGTTCATCCTAGAATATGTAAGGCCCCTAGCTAGGAAAACCCTGGTTTACTGTGAGATTTCTGTTTTATCACGTAAATTATTGCCTTAGATTGAAGTTATAATGGGAGTCTTTTCAGCTTTCACGAATACTTAGTGCCAAGGAACATTTGTGATCCTTGATGAGGAAAGGGGCAAGTATGAATGTTACGTTACAGGCATTATCTTCCTGGGAGAAAAATGATGCCAAAATCTGTACTGAGAGAGCTTTACAACAAACAAAAATTAGTTGGCTTTAATGAAGGAGCTGAATCAAGAGAAGGATACTTAGCAAAAAGGTGAATTGAGGTGCTGTTGGAAATCTCATTAGTGAAAAACAGAGTCAGGCAATAAAACAGAAATAACAATCCACTCATAACTTGCTTAAGTTACTTAGGTAAAAAAGAAAATTATCTTCCACGTATTTCTTTATGGCAGAACAGATCAAGCAATATATCCCAATTTCAACACAGTCTGGTTCATAACATGATTTTCTGATTCCAGATCTGGCTTCTCAGCAGACAAGAGCAATAAGCACCCTGCTGCTTCTGTGCTGCAACTTCTCGCAAGACACAGAATATCAATAAGGACGCTCTGCCTCGGAAGTCTCACAGTGAGGAAGGAACTATGGCTGCTCCATGTGAAGTACACCAAGTTAGAAGTGGTTCGTCTCAGTGGCTGGTGGCAATCTCAGCAACATGTTACTGGTAAGAAAATGAGGATAACCAGACTGAGACCTGATTTCCAAGGACTTGCCTGCAGTCTGATTTGCTGTATGGGATTGTTCCTAGATAAATGTCCTGAGTGATGGCTTCACACCCAGACCTGTCATGTCGTTCTTTCCAACAATGTTTTTTTACGTTCTTTTTCTGAAGCTTAAGAGCTTAACAATTTCTTTTTTTCTTTTGAGCACCTCACCTTCTTTTTCCTGTCATTTTCAGGTACAAGGAATGATTCGCCTCCCTTTTTCCTTGTGGCCCTCCATTGCGGGTGAACCCAGCAGAAATTGAACCACTATTTTTTAAATACAAGTGTTTAAATGGAGATTTATGGGGTTGATTTTTTTTTTCTTCAACATTCTCTTGCCCCTGTCGTAGTTTCCTAGAAGCAAGTATATTCTTCAAAATGTTTTCACAAAGAAACCTTATAATTTGCCTTTTCACATTACTGATTCCAAGCATTTACTGAGTTCATCTGTAGATGTTCTTGAAAGTGCTGAAGTCAGTAGCAAGCTTGGGCAGTAGAGTAGACCACAGGTGAAGAGCACCATGAAGGATTGTAAATTAACTCTAAGGCTGGTCTTACAAACCAAGAAAGAGAACACAGCTCTAGCCCTCATCTCTATTTTATCTTTCTGTGTGTCAAGACTTAGTAGATCTGAAAGCAGTTGATGAGAGCAATATAGAACTAAATCTACCGTAGCTTGTGGTCAGCCAAATATGCACTAATATGCTTGTTAAAATCGACAATAACTGCCTGGAATTGGCCAAGAAGCATACTACTTTGGAAGGACCTGAGAGTCATAATTAGAAAAGGAACAAGACCAAAATGTTGCTTTACAGGGAAAATTTAATAGTGGAAGGAAAAGCAGGAGGGCTTTGGCTATGATGGTTTTATGTAGCAATTAGAATGGGAGTCAGGAAATACCTCTATAATCACTGACATGATCTCAGGCAAAACACTGACCATCTAGAGTTTCAGAATTCATGCCTGTAAAACCTAATAAACACCTGGAAGCTGACAAGGAAGAGATGTTGTATATAACATATAGATTATGCTGTTCAGAAGGGCTCTACCTATAAGCAGTATGTGATTCTTCATTCGTTGACCCAGCTCCTTCTGAGATTAAAGATTAAACTAAAACCAGCAGCTCAGATTTTAGTCCCTCAGAATTGTAAGGGTCAGAAACCTTTGTATTTGAACATGCAACTGCATATACAGCTGGAGGCAACCTAAAGGAAAAAGAAATACTTCAAATTAACAAGTAATAGAGATGTCATGTGGCTCTGATTTTGGCCTGCTGTTTAAGATATGCAGGGTGCACAGAGTACTGTCTGCTCTCCTAGGAAACAGCTGTCAAATTGAGTAGAAGATATTCTACAACAGTGTATGACGGAAAGATTCGCCAGACTTCTTGCTACTTTTTCCCTTTAGTTTTGGCCATCTTCAGAAACTTCCAGTTTTTAGAGGAGCAGGGAAGACATTTTGAAATATTGATACTTACATCTCTCTGCCAAAACCTTGCAGCGTTGAGCAGGAGCAGTGTCACAGCGCTCTTCCCGTGTCCTCTCCTATTGCACTTTCCAGCTCTCAAAGCCCAAGGGCAAAGGCTGACCAGCTGCTGCTATCAAGTGTCCCCAGTTATGGGGGTCCACCACCATGCTACAAAGATGAGGGAAATGGAGATACAGGAGCTAGCAGCTATCTCCATCACGGTCCTGCATTATACCTTGGTCTAGTCTTACGCCAGCAGCACTGCACAGCTGATGACTGCGTGTGACTGCAAGACGCTGGAAGCGTAGATCACAAACATCTCTTCCAAACACTTGTCACGCTGGGGGAATGTATGAAATGTAGCAGGGAAGCGCTGCTGAGTCCCAGTGACGTGCTGCAGCAAGGCAAGTTAGCTGCCATTAATTCACTAAGCCTGAAAGAACAGAAAGTAAACTCTGGCTGATGGCAGCCAGTGGCTGGTATGGAGAAATCTCCATGGGAAATTTGCAAAGGGTGGGGAGGAGAAAAGTTAGGATGAGCTTATTGTTTTGCTGCTGCTGCTGCTGAAGTTATAAGAAACCCCATCTTAGTCTCTGGGTGTACTTTGGGAATTCAGCAGTCCATTTATCCAGCTGAATGAAACTGTTGAAGCTCTGCTGATTTCAGGAAAAATCAATGAAGGTGTGACAATTTGCCTTGGCTGATGAGATGGCCTGGGATACCACTTTCATTGCCAAGCTGGAACTCAGTCTGCTGACAAAGAGCTGCCAGCATGTCATAGTGTTTGTAAGATTCATTGCATAATGTCACTTAAAGAGATGGTAAGGGGAAAAGTAGTGGCTGTGGGCAGAAGGCCAGAAGCAGTCATTTCATTGCCATATCCATTAAAAGAATAGGGGAAAAAAAAAAAAACATCTGTGGCAGCTAAATTGGTGTAATAAAGTCAGCAGATGAAAGCAAAAAGATCAGAAGAAAAGAAACACAAAACACAGAAAAATGAAACTGGAGAAGTTTAAACATGCTTTTTATTTCCAGAAGTTTGCAATGGAAGACGAGATAGAGGAAAACGTTTTATTAAAAAAACATGAAGAGCTGAGACTGTTTCCTCCTCACGCGGGGAAATTGCTCACAGAAGCAGCCAGGGTTGTAGCACCGTGTATTCCTTTGCACTGCCATTTCTGAGGGAGAGATCCCGTCACAAGTGACCAACACATGGTTGGTGCTGGAAAATCTCCAGGGAGGTGCCATGATTTCCAGCAGTTCTAGTTCTTTTGCCTTTAGAGTGATGCTTTAAAAAAATGAGCTTCCAAGTGCTTTTCGCAAACGACTTCATGGCACATTTCACAAATGTGTTGATTGTCATGTCCTGGCAGAATTACAGTTTGGGTAATTGCATCTGCACTGGGTAATTGCATCCGCACAAGCTCAGCTAGAGATGTCATCCAGAGCACAAGACAAATCCTGCACACGAGCTGCTGACCTCAACTTTAAAAAGAGACCCTGAAGTTTGTGTATTGTTAAGTGGTATTGTAGATTTTTAACCCAAGAGTGGTAAAATTAGGGTTACTGTATTGCTGCCTGCTTACAGTGCCCTGATGTGTTGAAGTTAGCAGAGTACTTCTACATCCTGCGGGGTAAACAGAGTCACATAAATGTGTGCTACTTCAGAAAGAAAAGAGTAGGGTACACGTATTAGGGAAAGTAAAGAGAAGTACGAAAGAGTAAAGCTATAGAAGAGACAGTGAGACTGAAAGAAAAATGGCAAGGAAGAAAAATTCATTGTAGACGTTCAATGTCATGTCCAAGCTACTACAAATAGTCTGTGATATTATTATTACAAGAAAATACAAAAAATTGACTGAAGGCTCACATAAAATTTATTTTTCTATTTTATTTTAAGGCTCTTAATATACTACTGTATTGTACATTGCACTTAAAACACAGCAGCAGAACTTTGCTTGCTATTATTCAAGCACAGGCAATGCTTGATGACTGTTACGAAGTTCCAGTGTGTATCCTTGTATAAGGTGACATTTGAATGCACAAGACCTGACTGTAGTTCAGCCCAGCTGACGCCAAGATTTTCTCAAAGTATTTGTAAATATACCAAGCTTGTGAACACATTTATTCATATTATTTATATTGTGGAGGAAATGCACTTATTGATGAACCACTGGGAGTTTGCTTATAAATAACTAATTGTATATTCACGACTGGCATCATCAATAGAACAGATATGTTTTGGTGAGTAGCACGGGTACTGCTCTGATCACTGTCTATTTAATTCATGGATCACTGACGTGCTGATGCACAATGGTGTTAGCAAAGGGGCCTTAGGGAATGCAGGAGTGATGAATTCTGAAATAAATTTGTTTGAAAAACAGTGCATATTGTATATGACACGTTTTTGGGAGGACTGCTGAAGAGCAAGACTGTGCAAAGAGGATAACTTGATAAAATACGTTTTGCTGCATGTTTATTTGTCAGTTATTGCAATGTCAGAACCAGGCATGTCCTCTTGTAGTGAATAGATCCAAGTAACAGAAGCCTCTGAATATAAATAGACTGTTTGCACTTAATCCATTTAAGTCTAGCCTACCTGGCTGCATCAGGTTCTAGCAAATAGAATCAGCCACCCGGAGTAGTCCCGTGTTTTCTCTACGGTGGCTTTAGCCACTAATGTGTTGTTTAAAAGAAAGAAGGGGCAGAACAAATATTTCTCCCCTTTTATTGCTGTGCGATAAAATGTAAGTGATGGCTGTGTTTTTGTTTTCCATGACTACAATTAGTCATATTCAGAGCATCCCTAACCTCATCAGATGGGTAAAAATCTACTTTGTGGATTCTGTTCTCCTGCATTGGCCAGAAGCAGCTTCTGAGTTAGCTGGAATTGCCAAGACTGAGGAGATCTTGGAGATGTGTGGAAGGAGACCTTCAGATGTCCTAAAATCCTGTCAGGCAGGATTGTATGCACCTGGAAACATCAGTTACCTGCATCCTTTTGACAGTTTAGCATCTGGATTTTTTTTTTTATTCTAGCCTAATTAATCAGTGGTTCATGCTATTGATCATAAATAGCGGAGATATAGAAAGGTTCATAATACAATAAGTTGAGCAGTGCTTAATTTTGATCAAGCCTTTGGTACAGTATACATAGTCATAGACCAAAATGCATTCTGCTTAATTGTAAATAATTTAGGAGTGTGTTCTCTTTATTCACTAAAAAATAATTCATGCCTTAATGGGGCTGAGTCACACGCTAGAGGTGCCTGTGGCCATGGACAATAGAAGGTTCCTGTGGTTATTGTATAATTAAAGCACCTCAGCTGGGTGAGGCTTTTAAGCCACGGTTTTAAAGCTTAAAGGAAGATTTATGTTCAGCCAGTGGACCTCCAGCGCAATGCAAGTCAAAGAATTTCACTGGATGTCATTGCTTGTGTGCCAAACCTTCTGCTTGAACGGGAGCATATCTCTTGAAAAGATCAGCTGGAGAAACCACCTGTTTAAAGCCAGGATGTTCATTTTTATTATCATAGTTCCAGCATATTTCCTAAAATTGTTGGAATGCCAGATGCCACTTCGGTGAACTCCAGATGGTGGAACTTTAATCAGCAGTGAGATGTGACTTACTAGAAATGCTTCTTTACAGCAAAAGTAGATCTCAGACTTCTTCTTTTTTGAAGTATTTTGTTTTGCTTTTCAGATGGTGCATTTAAAGTTTCTTCGTTGTGCAAATTTACAATAAGTATCATTATTGTAAAAAAGTAACACTGAACTAAATATTGTTTCCAATGCAGGGTGATGAGAAGTACAATTTTTTGTTATAAGGGTTACCTGAGAATTTGGAACTTTTTTTTTCTTTTCTTTTCTTTTTTTTTCTTTTTTTTTTTTTCCAGGCTGAAAGCCAACTTTTGTTTAGCACTCACGGTATGCCTTAAAACACTTTCTTCCACTTCTCAGCCGTAGGGTATTGTTTCATATGGTAGCAGCATGCATAGTTTTAAATATTTGCATAAGGACCAGGTTCTCTGGTTTGCTGTGTTTTGTACTGCCTGTAGCTTCCCAGCTAGGGTTGCTCCATTGATGAGAGAGCATAAAATCAAAGGTAGCTCTCTTCATCTTTCCCCTTTCCAGCCCACTCACAGGAGCGAAGCAGTGGGCAGCAGCCAGAACATGATGTGCTGCTATCCCCATCCGTCCTGTGTTCTCTGTGATCACATCTATCATCTTTATTCAAGGAGACTGAGCTGCTGGAAGGATCCCAAAATGTTTGACCACATCTTTCTGCTGTGGAAGCCTTTTATACTCTTTCTTTCAGCTAGAAATGCAACCTTATAATAATATGTCCTATTTCCTCTATGGGCCTCAGGAATAACAAGATACTGCAGTGTCATACAGAGAGATAGAGTGGAAGGGTGCGAAGAGCTGAGGTGATTCCCCGGTTATGTCTCCATACAGCCTATTCATTTAAACACAATTGCTCTTTTTTGTTTCATTTTGTTTGTTTGTTTGTTTGTTTTTTACGTGTAACTCTGTATGAATGTGATTCAGAAGGCACGAGACATTAGCCCTGAGAATTTTAACTATTATAACCTGTGAAATAGCGAGAATCAATCTGGGACTGGGGAAGTGATTTACTTCAAAGAAATCATACTCTGCATCTTGAAATAGCATCAATATGCAAAGCCGTCCTTACAGCATACATAAATTTGAGTGCCCTGGAATTACTCCCACCATGAATTCCCGTGTTCATACTCTTGCTTCCGTAGGCTGTGCCTGTTGTTTAGTGCTGATTTGAATGTGACTCATTCAGCTTTTTTGTCCATTAAACAGTGGACACGAGGGCTAATGTGACACCCAGGTGCCCAAATACCTGTCCTATTTTTCAGGTTGGTCCTGAACTCTGTACTGCCACAGTTGCTCAGAATATCAGCAATAACAGCTTTAATGCAGCATTTGACAAGGCCACAGAACTATTTACAATCAGAAGTAGCTGTAGTAACAGCTGCGTGTGTCTCAAATAGATCTGTGAAAAGACTAGGAGGGCACTACATGAGCGGCCTGCTGTCCTGCTGGCCTCATTCCCCATCCAGACACACCAAAGCTGTCTCCACACCTGATGGCATACCTCTGAAAACACTAGCTGGGTTAGAAATACAGGTGAGGTCAACACTACCGGTGGGTTAAAAGCAATCGATCTCCCCATTTCTCTCTCTGTTCATTTCTCTTGGATAAATAATAAATCCTGTCACAGGGAGAAATTCAATGTATTGATTCGGTCTTACCCAATTTTTGTTTTCCCTCACCCCCACTTACAGGGGTCAATGAGCTGAACATATGTTGAAAGAAGCAGCAGAGCACAGCATGGTCAGGTCAGATGATCACTATTTGGACTGAACTCTCTAAGCCTCTGCCTCTCTACCAACAAAGTCATATGACATCTCTCATCTTCAAATATCTCATCGCTGAGTACCTTGTAAAACTTGACCTGCCTCTGCAAGAATGACTTCATGTTATGCTGAAACATATCTCCTCTGGGACTGCAAAGTGCTCCCTGTTCAGGGGTATATTGTGACATGAATTGTGACATATTGTGACATGACATGAATTAATACTAGGTTGTCTGATGCGTTCCAGGAGGCGTTTGGGTCAGGATTTTGGAACTGAATCTCCATTCAAGCCAAAAGGTTGATTGGATAATTAAGGACAAGACGTATTCATGAGATCAGTTTTACGTCTCATCCGAAGTGTGCCGTCAGTCCCATCCTTTCTCAGGGTATCATGAAGTCATTAGTTCAGTACTCACTAACAGTTGCTGATTGCATAATTCTGCCAGATTCTAACACTAGCCCTGGTCCAGTTACCCTTTGCACACTGATAAATTCTCAGCTTCCAGTAACAACACCGTAAAAGTGCACTTTCTTTGTGCTGTGTGTCTTCTGCTGCTACACCAGTAACCAACCATCTATCACATAATCAGATCCTTGCTGAACTATATGCCATATGTGATCAAATGAATGATGAATAAATTCAGAATGCAATTTTGCATAGCCTATATTTTGTTCATATTTTGTTCTTAGTAGATTTGAGTCTTTTTGACCTTGTGAAAAATGGCTGCGTTTGAACTAAAATAGTGGTTTATTTCTAGATAATGGACTATGCCAGCTTCCATTTCTTTTGGAATTCAATAGAAACTGTTTGGTGCACCAGGACATTTTCTACATCCTTATTTACTTCTTCTTCCTTTCAGACTCTACTCTTCAATATAGCTAAAACTCCAATCTTTACTCACACCTCCTGGCTACAGCAATTCTTTTTTGATTTCTATTGTTTTCTGTGTGGCAGGAACTCTTGCTATCAAGCATTACACTCAGTTTTCCACTCATGTAGCTATGAGCTAAGAAATTACACCAATTTCTTGAGGCTTTCCGAGCTAAGTGAATTTGGCTCATTCTTTCTCAGCTATCAGCCTTTCCATTATTGTTAGGGAATGCTTCAGTGATATTTATTTGTCATTCCGGTAATGCAAGTTCTTTTGCTTTGGTGCTGAGACTTTGAAACCTGGATGCCTGACAATGTAGCACTTCCTCCAGAAAGAGTCTGATTAAAATGTGCTAATGCGATGACCCGTGGTCATTTGCAACCCCTGAAGATGTCTCCTGTGAATATCTGGTTTTGTTGTATGTCAGCTTTCAGCAAAGCAAAAAGGTTTGGATTTACGATGTTGTGTAGGAAGCGGTGTGGGGCTCTACACAAGGCAACATCCACCCCTTCCAAAGCTGCTTGGAGCAGCGTGCTCTCCATGGCCCTTGGGAAAGACGCAGACTGCTCCTTCTCCATGATGTGGCCGCTGAGCTTTGTGCAGCTGCTTATCAGACATTTTCTGCAGCTTCTTTAATGATCTGATTTGCATGTTTACCTATATTGTGTGCACAGCCATAAACATTGCTTTTGCTAAACAGTGTTTTGGCAGAGGTGAACAGCATCAGATGGAGACTCGAAATGCTTGACAGAATTCCCTGGGGCAGAAACAGCAGATGTGGGGAGGCAGAAATTGCAGCAAGCTGCATAAGAAGACTGGGCAAGGACCTTTGGGAAGACAGAGGCAGTCTGGGCTAACCAGAGGAGCCTGCGATGGATACGGTTGCTTAGCAGAGGGGAACCCTCTTGTGAGTTTCATGCAGGTTGTTATTAGTTTCAGTAACTCTGGGCTTTTCTGTTGGGTCCTGTCATCCCAGTCTGTTCCCTCATTAAGCCTTCAACTGCTTCTGCATTTCTCTAGCTCTTCTCATTTACTGCCCAGCAATATTTTCATTTCTGTTTTTCCTCAGCACAGGATCACACCACATTTCCTCTTTCCATCTATGGTTCTCTCCATTGCTGCTGTTTCTCCCACTCCCTTCTTTAATGCTTTCTGTCCTTTCAGTTCCTCACCACATTTTTTTCCCTGCTGATGTGTGGTAGTGACACTGCGATACTGCCACTGTTTCAACCCTGTTAGTGCTGATGGAAGCCCACAGAGCCCTTTGGTGCCTGGTTTGAACTTCAGTCCAAATACACACACTTTCTGGAAGACCAGTCAAATATAGAGTATATAGAGAGTAGTTAAAAGCTGCCAGAGGGAGAGCAGGAGGAGCGAGCATCTGCCCCAGTGCCAAACCAGGCTCATAACAGTTGCCAGGTCTTGGTTAGGTTTTGAACACAGGATTCCAGGTAGCTGTAGCTTCAGTCACACTCTCTGTGAATATTCTTCATTGGTAAAGGGGAATATATGACATCTCAGTCCCAGTGCTATCATGCAAAAGACAAAGAGATGAAAGAACCTGTCATGCTGCAGCAATTCTTTTACGACAGAAAATAGGTGACCAGGTGCTATACCACTCCTCTCCCTCTTGAGCACACAGGAGAGAAACATCTTTATATGACTTCAGGTGCCGCGACACTCAGGGGAATTTAGAGGACTGTTTAGGGCAATCCATGGACCGTGTGTATTTCATGAAGGCGAGCCTCAGGCACAGGGTTTTGCAAGCATTAAAGGTGGCTCACTGACAACTTAGGCTGCCAGTACAAGCTGTGCTAAGGCAAAAGAGCTGAACCAAAGCCAAAAGATAAAGACATACATTGTCTGATCAGTCAGTTGTTGCTGGGAATGTCTCTTGAGACATTCCCCCACAGACTTTGCTTAAAGAAAGCAGCCTGTTCTCTGCCATTGCGTGATATCTTGAACTATGTGTCTAAGTTATGACTCCTGAAATTTTCCCTCATAATACTTATACAGTATGTTACTGCCTGTGAACCGCACCTTAGAAAAGCTACATTCAGTGGTACGAGATCTCCAGCTTTACTCAGATCTAACTACTTCATAGCAAAATACATTCAACAGGCAAATTAGGAGGTTAACCTTGTGTGACACACATTGCCCAGCTAGATAAACTGAAAGGTGGTACCCCCTTCGACTTACCTATACTAGAAATGTTCTAGGTAGATCACTTGGTGCTTCTGCACCATCATAGAAAAGTTTAGAAGGGAGAAAAAGGACATCTAATCCATCCAGTAACCACAAAGGAAGATGAACTTTATGCAACCAATCATATTGGTTGGGGTTTTTTTCCTACTTCTAGTCTATAAAAGGTTCAAAATTATCATATTGGTTTGAGAGTTGGTATTTTAAACAATATATGTTTGATTTTTCTAATAGAGAGTGATTGCTAGTTTAGGATGATACAGTATTACATTTACAAGGAACTAAGAAAAATATTTCAGACAAAATGGAAAGGTATAAAGCAGCATCATAATATTAAAAAAAAAAACCTTATCTAAAACTAAAGCAACTGTTAAACAGATTACAGTTGCATTTAATTTTACTGCATCTGAGCAAATACTACACTGCAAACTGTATTCAGAAAACATTGCTCTTTTTACTGTCAGTCTTTAACCATTTTTGTCTTCAAATGAAGTCATTGATAGAAACTATTCATCCTATTACTTGTTTTATTAGAGGGTAAGGCTGAAAAACCAAACACACTTTTAAGAAATGGTAGCATTTGCAAAAATTCCTATGTGCCTTACTATGTACTAACAATAAAAACAGTCAGCAAAGCTTTTTATGGCTTGAATCTGCAAGCCATCTGTAAGCTATCCTTATGACTTCTAGGACTGGACTCCAAGCTCAACCTTACTGATATACTCTGGTTTGCTATCACATGTCCAGAATTAAGAAAAGAAAGTTTACTTTTAAGATTCCTCCTTCGTGTCTCTTAGTAGTGGTGGCTGCTACATATTTGAATCTAGCAGAAGTACTCCTTAGAACAGCAGTTTTAATTCAATCTTGAAAGGAATGGAAGATCTCTTTGTTTCTAGAGGAGTGACTGCAGCAAGAAAGCAGAGCTATAGATCAAATGGTTAGATCGAACAATAAGTAATATGATGTATTTTAAATGGCACAATGATATAATAGTGGGGAGGTGTCAAGCACTCTTTGGAAAGTGGTTTCAGATGTTTCCTACCCAGAACAATACAGATTTTGGAGACTTCATTTAAAAGCAATCACAAGGCAAAAGGTCACCGTGCAAGCTGACTAATTGGTTGCTGGCCAGATGGAAACCTCTACATAGTTCATTTCGAGGACAAGTTGCCGCTGGCTAATGTATGGCAGATGGGGAGCCAGGGGAGTTTATTTTCATGAGTCACGCTGATGTGAGGGCTACATAACTCTTTGTACTGGGGGTCAAGCCAGATCTTGTTTTTTCTCATCTGAAGGATAGTCTGTGCGTGCTCCATGTTAGAACAAGGAAGAAGATGTGCGTGAATCAGAAGTAGAGATCTCACTGACAGATCCTGTTTCCCTGCGACCTCAAACTGAAGTATCATATGCTTACTATCGAAGTACTGCATAGGTCTAACCCTCTTCACTCTCCTGTGTCCTGTTCAGGATGCTTTCTGGATGACGTGTGATATTCATCTTCCTTCACCTTTTTTTCACTGTCTCCGTAATACAGTACATAAGTGGAAACATCTTTCCGGAACAAATCTACAAGATGATCATCCTCTCTCTGATTCTTCCCAAAGACTCACTCCTGCTAGGAAATTTTCTAAGAGCTGCATGATAGCTTACTGAGGAATAAACCCTGCATGGCTGTCACTTGAGTGAAGTGATTAGTATAGCTTGGAAATAATTAGAATAATGCTAAAAAGCTATATATATTACTGTGTCAGCTGACACTTGTGTCAAGATCCACCCATTCCCACCTTGAACACAGTCTTTTTGGTTGTGTTTCCTTCCACAGTCATGGTACATCCTTCAGATTAATCTACATCTTTTTTTTGTAAGATCATTAGAGTATTTCCTCTTTTCTGTTTTTGCTGTGGAAGTAGATTCTTTAGCTTCAGACTAAACATATGATCTATTCTTTGGCTTTCAGAGCCTTGTAAAGTTGCCTTTTAGTTCTGTCGCTGTTTCCAGTATCCTAGGAACAAAGACACATTCTTGTTTGAAATATCAAAACTTATCAGTTACTCTTACTTTAAAAGCAAAACTCTAATATTCACCACATAGAGAACAGCCAAGATTCCAAGTGAAGTTTTTGTAGGCTGTGTTGCCTTTATTTTCTGTTATGCAGAGAACTGACAGAGTTAAAGGCCAGTTTTACAAAAGTACAGGAGGATTGTCCCACATGTCTGTGTCCAGAAAGCTCTCTCATAAGTTGCATTCACATTTGGCAATCCTTCTTCCTAATATGAATCCTATTTTTTTTTCCTTTTTAATCCCTGCGTCTTCTTATACAAAAGGTCTTCTAAAACTTTAGCTAGCTAAACAGAATGCACAATGCCACATGCGCTCTGTGCAGATGAGAGCTCTGGGCATACCATCTTATGTTTGCATTGTAGAATATGACTTTCATATTTTTTTTTTCTCCAGTGACTTAGGTTCTGAATATATTGATATGCAACTTGGTGCCAAGCTGGAGAGCTGATGTAGGGAGACAGATGTCAGTATGGGTTGCTATGTATAGAACATTTGAGCTGCGCTTTCAGAATAGACCACACTGAAAGCTAGCTGAGGTTATGAGTTAACTAACTTCTTCAGTTATAGAGAAAGCTGCGTACTGTTTGGACTTAGATGTAATTTTGACTAAATGAAGAGTGAAGGGAAAAGAAATAAAATTTAAAGTGAGAAGCAGGAAACAGTACTTTTTTCCAAAAAAAGTTATTCTGAAAATTAAAATCTTAAATTTAAAAATTTAATCCTTTTGCAAAAAGGGAAAATCTAGAAAAGCCTCAGTGACTCTATACACATTTTCCAAATACAAACAAACATTTTCTAGAATTTAAATTTAAATGTACTTTTTAAAAGTTACCACTTTTTCGGGAGATCCTAGAAAATCCCTCTGCAATCATAGCAATGAATTAAAATTGCTATGAATTCTAGCAGCAGTAAGGATCTCTACTTGCAAGTGTAAAGTCTGACGCTCTAAATAATTTAATTACTCTAAAAGACAGGTTTTTACAGAATATGCACAAATAAGGTGTTTTATTCAGCAGCAGAGTTTGATGTTTGTTTTGTTTTGGGTTTTTTTATTTGCTTATTCACAAAGGTATTGAAAAATGTCCTTCAAAAGTCAAGAACAAACAACTTTCAAAGTCTAGTACTAAGCTAGCCAGCCTGTAAATGCCAAGCTAAACCCAAGGGAAAACAATCCAATTCGTAGTCGGTTAGAGGAAAGGGGATAGCAAAAATAATTAAGTCAAACCAGGAAGAGATAAAAATAGGTAGGCAGGCTGAAACAGAGGGAACTATTTTCACTCTGGTCATTTCAGTACTGCCGGAGTACTGGGGGAGAATAGTTATGGAATTGTCTTTAAAGTTGTAAGCTGAGTTTTTAAAAAAACGTACAGAATTAATTATTTTTGCCATTACCTTCTTCCTGGGCTTTCAGGAAGGATATCTTGCAGAGTTTCTCTACAAACATGAGGTGAGAAATTTACTTTAAGAAGAAAAGATTCATTAGAAGTTATCCTGTATTCTCATGACTCCAAAAGCTGGGGATTTAAGAAAAACTCCAAATGCTGACAGTCTTAGAAATTAAAAAGCAAGCATTAATGACACTTCTGCCTGAAACTGGTTCCCTGCTGGCATTTGTGACCCTGTGCCTCCAGAGATGCCCAGCGATACGATGAGGGGCAACAGGCACAGACTGAAACACAGGAGGTTCCATTTAAACATGAGAAGAAACTTCTTCGCTTTGAGGGTGCCAGAGCACTGGAACAGGCTGCCCAGGTGGTTGTGGAGTCTCCTTCTCTGGAGACATTCAAAACCCACCTGGACACCTTCCTGTGTGATCTGCTCTGGTGAACCTGCTTTAGCAGGTGGGTTGGACTAGGTGATCTCCAGAGGTCCCTTCCAACCCCAACCATTCTGTGATTCTGTGAGGGGCAGCTGACCCTGGCATTCTGCAGCCCAAGGGAGGCCCAGAACTGCCGAGAGGCTGCTGGTCTGCAGAGCAACCTCAGCACAAAGCCTGATTTTTTTTTGGAGCAAGATGTGTCAAAAGAAAGACTTTGCAATGAGACAGCATGCAGCTTTTCCGGGTGCTCAGAGAAGTGTGGTGCAGACGCCTCTGAAACAGCTGGTACCTGCTTGTGACCACAGGTCTCCCCTTGGCAGTGTTTGTGTTGGTGTTAAGCTCTGCACACAAGGATCTGACCATAGTTTGCAACACAGAGCAATACGAAACACAGCTAAAACTGCTATAATCTCATCCTACACAGCACATAAACCTTCTGCTGATCTGTCCTCTGTGGCAATAGCAACAGCTTCGCTGGTCTCGCGGGAAGCTTTCTGTGTTGGGCTCTACAAGAGGGTCAGCGGCCTCAACTTGTTTGTATCAGAGCTGAGCAGGAAAAGGAAATGGACTGAACAGTAAAACAGCTTTTGCAGTATTTTAAAAGCCAGCTTTCATCATGGTGGGGGTGGGCTTTGGCTCCACATTGATTTGATTGGGTTATCTTCAGCAAAGCATCTGTTTTAATTTACGGCTAACGCTCCAAAGGCTTGAATCCTGAGTCAGAAATTCTCCCCCACCCCTTCAAAATGAACAAAGGTAGTATTAATCTCAAACACAGAAAGCAAATGAGACAATGAAAAAAAATGCAGACATTCAACTACTTTTTGATTTAAAGATATACATCATAAGAAATCCAAAAATGTGTCTTTGCTATCACCCTTAAGTCTTTGCTGTCTCACTGTTGTTTTACCAAGAGCAAGCATCAGCTGGAGATTTTGATCAGATTTAGGAGAAAGTTGACTGGGGTTTGATCCCAAATTTGTCAGGAAATTCAGTTTTGCAGAGGCCAAATCTCATTTGAATCTGTTATAGAACAGTTTTGGCTAGAAACATAGAGGGAGAATAGAATAGTTGAAAGTTTTCTTCTTTAAGAAAATGCTCTTGTTTTGTAATGGATCTATTTGTTCAAAACAGAAAGAGAAAATATCAACAAGAGCAAAACAGATTACAACCTCAAAACAAACAGTGCTGTAAGTCAAACAAAGTGTTTTATTCAACCCAAGAGTATATTTCTAGGTTGGTGGTTGTTGTTGAAGAAAGTAGTCATCATTTCTATTTTAGGTCGACCCAAATAAAAATTAATGGGAGATTCTTCAGGTTAGTAGCAAAACCAGCAAAACCATTATTCATATGGATATGTTTTTCTTGACTTTTATTATAGTAATATGTTTTATCTGTATAGTATGCAAACTGTTATTCTAATAACTGTTGTTATGCCTGAAAACATCTTGCACGTCCCAATTCTGAAATTTTCCTATACAGAGAAAATTGGTATTTTCATAGCTTAGGTTTGTTTCATGATGCAATCTACCTTCTGCTGCTGACTGGCTCTAGATTTTCAGGGTAATTTAACTTGTGACTTTGAGTACATTGGGTCCAGGCAGAGGAGTGAAAGTCAAACATCTGAATTCACAGCAGCCTCTACAAACGCATTGCTGCCCCTTGGCACGGAGCCTTCAGCTGCGCGTCAAACTGCAAAGCCTTAATGAACCCGAAGAATCATTTCAAGAAACGGTCTCCAGGTACCCAGAGAGGTCGCTGGCCCTCCAAGTGGTCTGCGGTCTTTGAAAGGCAAGCACAGCGAAGCTGCCAGAGGAAGATAAGGACGAAATATAAGCCTTGTGTACGATACTGAGGCATAGGGGCCCCAAAAAAGGGACACTCTGAGCTAATTGGAAGCATGCAAGTTGAGCCAGAGCACGGCTGGACTGAAGACCTCACTTCCTTAAAATCAAGTCAAATATTGGTGTTGAAAGACTCAGCATGAGGGGAAAGTGGGGCAGGAGAGCTCGAGGAAACTTCTGCCAGCTGGCTATTGCTGGCCTGTCCTATCAAGCAGTAAAGTCATCTCATTGCTGGCATGCTCTCTTGTCTTCCAAAATGTCAAACTGGTATAAAAAAAGAAAATACTTTTCTTTTCCTGCTGCTGGTGTTTCTGTTGAAATCGCAAAGGTATTTGTAAGTGCTGATACAGAAGATTTGCAATCGGGTACAGCCGTTGACAACTCCTGTCCCAAGTAATGAAGTCTAACAAAAGCAGTGCCTACTGCTGCCCAGAGCTGCCTTGCTATCACTTAGCAGGGCGACAGCTGAAATCTGTACAGTAATTTTTTTTATGACACACTGAACAAGCCAGAGCACTTTCAGCCTTGGAACAAGGGAATAAAATATTGATCTAGGTATGGCGAAAGAGCAAGACAAGCCAGGCTGTATCTCCCTTCAAGCTGCCAATCTGCCATCTGCTATCCTTTCATTTTCCCTCGCACCACTGACGCAAGGAGCGTCCAAACTTCAGCACATGTTTTGCAAACAGCAGTGCCCAATGGGCTGTTGCTGTAGGTCTGCCATCAGCGTTAGGCCCGTTCCAGCCTACTTAACCATTTAATTTGGTAAATGTCAATATGGCTTCTTTGTTCTTCTCGGCACCATATGCTATCCAATTAAGAGTCAATCGGGTTCCTCTCAGCTCCTCTTTCTTCCAAGAAGATTGTCGGCAGCTGACAGCCCCCACTGGGAGTTTAGGTAAAGAAATGCTGTGCGCTGTGACAGGGCTGGTGTTATCATAGGCATTGTGGTTCTGCTTCGGAAACGCTGCCATGATGTGGGGCATCATTGTGCAACTCACACTGCAAAGAACACAAGACAGAAAACTCCGTGTGCTCTGAAGGCAAAGGGAAAGATTTAACAGGTAAGGTGTAAAGTACAAAGATGCATATGAACCTCGGGAGTTTTGCTAATGAATCAGTTAACAGGAAGGATGTTAAACTTGCTCACAGAAAAATATTTAAGAGTTTTATTCATCCCCCTTAATACTTAAATCAAAAGAGTGACACAAAATATTTTTCATTGGGCAAAAAGCAGACAATGATAACAAGAGGTGAAAAGGACAGAACAAAGGACAATGAGAAAGAAACAATAATAGATCTTACCATCATGAGACCTTACTCATAAATATTCAAAGTAGAAATTTCTGTCTTACAAATTCTACACTGCTTTGCTCCTCTCCGTCATACAAGTGCCCAGTGCACACACTTCTTGTTCTTTGAGGGCCATTAATTTATCTTCTCTTCTTCATGGTCTTCTGGATCATCTGGTTTGACTTTTTAAAATCGGAACAGGCAGTACGTATAAGGCAGAGGGAAAGGCAGGATTTATTTGCAGAACAAGCAGTATGATTTAGTTGAAAGAGCATTAGCCTCAGGCAGGACAAAGGCAGCCTTAAGTTCTGTTTCTGGCTCAGCCACCGACCTCCTTGCATAACCTTAACCAAACCACACCTTTCTGCTTGGTCTCCCTAATTCCTGTGACCCCGCCACAGGAGCTCAGTCACATTCGCTCTCCAGCTGCACGTTTGCCTAACCCAGCATTCAGCCAGCACTGCAGAGTTCACCTTGGAGTTTCTTCCCTTCGCACTGGAAGGTGAAAAACTTCTATTTCTCCCTGAGAGGTTTCTCTTCGCAGGGAAGAATGTCTGCAAGAAGAATGTCTGGAAGATTTTTCTTTTTTCTTTTCCGTAGATAAAAGTTATCACGCGACAGAGGGCAGTCCTCCAGCCTTTCACTTAATGCGTTTTGGGGGAGCTGCTAGGGAGACCGTACACCCACTGCCTGCAAGAGATGGAGAGAGGAATGGTGGTGAAAGCGAGGGAGAGACCTACCAGCAGCTCACCCAGCAATCTGCTCCAGCGCTGCGTTAATCTTCGCCCACCCACCGCAGGACCCGGCCCAAGGTCAGGCTTACAGCCAACACATGCTGTGGCTTGATCAAAGACAAAAGACCCAGGGCTGCAGTTACACTTGGAACATGCCTTTTCATCGGTTTTGTAATATGAGCAAGGGGAGACTGGTTGTAAAGGTCCAGTTTTTCCTTTCCTGCTGTATCGAATTTGCTCTCTCACAGTGTTTTCTTCTCTTTTTAACTTGCCAGTTTTTAAAACACAGTTCATCTATGTGTCATCACAACTATACTGCCAGCTTCCAGCTGAAAACAGGTCTGAGCTCCTGCTTTGGGAGCTGGATCTTATACCATGAGTTGAATCATGAAGGTCGAGACAGCATATTGTGAGCATGGTGATGACTGCCAAGTCTGCTGGTTTTTACTATGTTGATTAAAATAGGTGTCACTTTGCAGACCTGTCCTTCAAATTAAATTCCTCATGCAGCACTGGGCAGCCTGAGTGTGTCTGTTGGAAGGAAAACGGAGTTTTAACTTCTGTATAGGCAGTTTCATCTGAGGATTGTTACTTGGAGATTACTTTTTTCATCCCTACTCCTGTGGAAGGATCTGTATATCTGAGTCATTATTATTTTTATTTGCCATCCTGGTTTTTTCCATCCTCATCTTTATACATCTCAACTTTTGCACTGCTCTTCGCAAGCAAAGTTACTGCACGTCTATACAGTAAAATGTATTTGAGAGGACTGATCAGGTTACAGTTCTTTGGATGTCATCACAATGAACTACTTGCTATTAATTGGTAGAAATGGCAGGTTACTCAAAATACTGAACAGAATTCTTAGTTTTTTCATTAATTGATTATTTATGTTAAATATGCTCTGCAAATTTAACAATCGTTGTTCAGGCCGGGATTTGGAAGTTGCTAGACAACCCAATGTCATGCCATTGCTCTAAAATATATCAATGACTTTTTTGGTACCCAAGTTGTTAACTAATGTGAGCCACTGAAAATCGTTGCCTTGGTATGGTACCAGATTTTCTTAGAAAAGAAAAAATGGCAACATACATGTCAATCTTAAAAAAAAAGAGGACAAAATTTGTTCTTTTTTTCCAGCTCAGGTGTCTCACACAGTTGGGCTGCAGTAGGCACAACCAGAAGTGGTAGAAAATGAGCTTTTTGATCTTCTGAATATTGAGCAAGCCCAAGAAAGCAGCTGTTCTTTTGCCTCTACCATGGTATTCACAATTCAGAGCTGAGTTTAGTGCAGCTCTGCAGAAGAGGGTTACACTCTCAGCCATGTACCTGGCACACGTGGAAGACAGATAGATTGCAATTCCAGAGCTGTCACTCTAATATCACTCACAAGTGTATTGCTCACTTCAGGGAGATGAAAGGTATTGCTTTCTGCTTCCTGCAATTACTTTATTACAGGTGTGCTCTCTGACTACTACTTACACTTGCTTACTTGGAAGTCAGTGTAAATCGAGGAGCTGAGGGGAACAGAGTGACTAAAAGGGCCAGAAGACAGGATTAAGAAGTGTGTTTATGAATGGATTAAGTGTGAAATTAGTACTCCAGCTAACCTGTTGGAGCAGAACACCAACGCAGCACATATGGGGCTGGGCTTCCCTTTCTCAAATTTAATTACTTGCTGCTGACCAGCCACAATTATACTCTCTGGATTTTGATGAAGAGAGATGCTGTGGTTTGTGCTAAAAATACTCCACGTTGGCTGAAATAAGAGGAAGAGACTTGATAATCACAGAATGCAACATTAAACAGCAAGACAAAAATGGATAGTCAATTTAGTCCAAAGCTTCCTGGTTCATTATTTCATATCACCAGGCTCTTCAAAAGAAATTACAGCTTTTACCCAGTGGAAACCAGAACTTGTCTGGTTGCAACACTCTGCTGGATATTCTTTAGCTCAAGCAATGTGTTGATATGTGCATTTTGCTTTGACAAACGAGACAAATTGAATGCCCTAAGGGATCGATAGATTTTGCTACTTTCCACATACTTTTTCATTACATTTAGTAGCTGACAGAGAAGACTGCAGACACACCACAACTTAAGGGCTTGAATGAGTTTAGGCTAAATTAAATATATTTTTTTAAAAATATGAGCCCACATTCATAAAAAACAAAGCTAACCCAAGAAGGAAGAGTGCCAAGAGCTTGGAGACAAGGACTGTCCCAGTCTCTGCAGGGCAGTCTAATCTAGAGTACAAACAGCTGGAGACTCAATATAAATTAGGGCAGTCTGCAGCTCTGGCCATGGCCCTTGATTAAAGGACTGAATCAATATCGGGTCATGAATCTGTTTCTGCCTCTTAATTCAGTATTTTTCTGGACTTGGAGAAAGACTTAGTTGGTCGTTTTCCTTATTAGCACGATAACGCTCTGGCATTGCTATGAGAACCCTGGCTAAGTGGCTGCCCTTCCGCTGAGGTGTTTACAGCTAAACCAGAGACGAGTGAGTCATGAGGGGAGGAAGGGAGGAAAGGATGGAGAGAGGAAGAAAGAAAAGGAGACAGAGCTTGTCTCTTTCAATATGGGGTGACCAACAGACCGGGGCTTAGTTTCCACTTTCAGCAGCTTCAGTCTAATCCTGGGAAGGGAGCATTTCTTATCAGATGTGTCCAGAAACACGTGACTGTGAGGGGTACAGGTTACTTGCCCTATCTCTACCTCAGATCTCCCGTTGCCAGAGAGGTGGGACCAGTGCCCCAACAGCAAGCTGTTGCCCTGCTCATCTTCCCTCAATGGCTGCCTGTTTTTTGGCATGACTGTTCCAGTGGTGCGTCCGAAGGCTTCGAGTAGAAAGCCTAAGTTCAAACAGCCCCTGCTTAGCTCAGACCATGTAGCATCTGCTCTGTGCAAAAGATGTGATGCCAGTGCCTCTGCTGAGACTGACAGGTGCCCAGATGCAAGAGGGGCTCCATGGAGAAAGTGTCTGCAGCAGCAGGGAGAGGAGCTGAGCGATGCCAAGAAGCACACAGCATGGGACACCACACAGGCCTGCGTTTGCCAGCCCCGAAATCAGCCTCTCTTACAAGGGTCACACACTAGGTTGTTTTACTCTGGCCTTAATTGTAGGCTCTGCTTGGTGCTGCTGCTTACCTTCCAGTAATGCTGATGAATGGCTCATGCTTGTGTGTAAGCCTGGCCATGCACTTTGCAGGACCTTAGCCATTCATTTTATCTTCCTCAACCTGCTGCTGGAATTTTTAGACCTTTTTTTCTTCACTTACTGGGCAACTTGAGCAGTCACAGGTCTCCAATGAGGTGGTGGTGTGTGTCACTGAGGCAAGGAATTAGATGACATTTTGTACCTTTTCCTTCCACTTGCATTATTCTAGCTTCTTTCTTTACTACTCTTAAATTCTATGCCAGTGTTTGCAAAGCATCAGCATTTTTTGCTTTCCTTTCTGTCCCATGGATATTGCACAGTATGTGATGAACTACTCACTCCATATTCTTTGTGAACTTATTGGGATATATAACTTGTCCCTGTGCACAGCCCCTTTACACCTCTCTGAGAGTATAAAAGGGGCAGCAAGCGTAGCAAAAATGAGAAACAGTTTGGTGTAAGGGAACGGCTCGAGAGGCACCCTCAGAAATATGGAAGGGACATGTGGTATTCAGCTTAGTACCACCTGACTGGCTCCTGAAGTAGAGAAGCTGTTAAAGCAGGGTTTAGCATACCCTGGCTGACATCCACTGCTCAGCTCGGATGGAAACTCTCATCTCCTCCACTCTTTTCATCCTCCCTACCCCATTCCTGCATTAATGTTATTTGGAAAGGTCCTACTCTTCACTAGGAAGTAAAATCAAAGGAGATAAATAAGGAAGGGATATGGTATGGAAGGTCAGTTCTCCAGAAAATGTATGTCTTCTGTACAGTGACTATAATGTACTATGAGAGTCTTGATTTTTTGTTTCAATAAGTGTAGAGACTTAAAATTTTTAAGACAATATGATACAGCTGGTTGTGCCTGTGAATTAGTTTTTCCCCAGTTGATAGAAACTGAGCAATAACAACCTTAATTAGCATTTGCATAATTGTGATTAGTAACTTACAAAAGAACTGTTGCATTAACATTATGAAAGATTATTTAGCAGTTATTAAATTATGCTTTATTTATTTTTTTAAAGTCACAGTGAGCAGCAAACAGGATGTGTCTAGCTGATTAGGTAATTAAACACGTTAAGTAGCTATAAGCTGAAGTAATTAAGAAAAGTTTGAGCACTTTCTAGGGCAAGATCTACAAGAAGGCTGAATGTTTCATAAGGAGTCCAGCTAAAATATCAAGGTCGTCCAGACTGAAACTCAATTCTGGGTTGTTTGTCACTCTTCACTGATATTTTCATATGCTTATTCTCAACAAGTGCTCCTTGAGCACTAATGCCTAATTCAATTAGACAGTACACTTCATTATTTACTGCTCAGCTTCAGCGGTGCTATGAGAATTGGGGCCTAGGATAACTCTTTTTTCAATGTCAAATTACCTCAAGTGTCAGTTGTGATGGATCCAGGACTAACTTCGGACCAAGATTAAAGCTCCATGACTTTGCCTTGTGTGTGCTTTGAATTTTTATGTGGATTCTCAGAAAGAAGCCAGCAAAGGGGAAGTGGATAGTGAAGCAGAAGGGAGATAACACCTGCAGGTCCCTCCAGAAGACCAAAAGAAACTAGTTGTGAGTAACCAGAGACTTAACGCAGAAACAAGGGCAATAAGTCTCCTGTGGAAGAAGTATCAGCTGTGATTTTTGTTTTGAGGTTTGAAAGCACAGAGGTGATGGTGCTGAGAAATGCAGAACATTTTAAAGAGAGAGAGTTCTGTGCTTTGGTCTTGCAGAACTCAAAATATATCATCATCTTAAAAAGATCAGAAGGAAAAATCTCAGAAACTAAATGAAAAACAAAGAGTGTCAAACATGATAAGGAAGTTCATTTAATTCCCTGAACCCAAAGGTCTGATATTAGAGAACCACGTACACACATGGAGTACTGAACTATTTCTCCATCTTTTACAGACACCGCAGCAAAGACATATTTCAGTGCTGTAGGAGATGTTAACGGGCTGATATTGCTGTTAGTGTGGCTGAAGAACTCTTAGCAAATGAGACATTACAGGAAGAAAATCAAAAGAAAATGATAGGACAGTTTCCCTTACCGTTGCTCATCTTTGGATTTATTACAGTTTATCTGTACCTACAATTTGATGCTTGTTCTTCACATTCAACCTTCTTACCTTTATTCTACCTTTATGTTTCCTGGGCTTCTTATTTTCCTCTTTCCTTTGAGCATCACATTGATCTCTGTGCTAGCACATTGCCAGAGAAATCTTTGTAGCTGGCTACACCCAAGTTCTCTGCCATCCCAACAACCTTCACTCTCCTTCTTCTGGTTGTGTTTGTTCTCAGACATTTTTGGTCACATTTGGAAAAGATTTATCTTTCCAGTCCCAGCATGTTAAATTATTCTGATTTTTGTAAGTTGGAAGTGGCCAAAGGTGTATGTTTTCAATTAATTTTTAAGACTCCTTTTCTGAGATTACACATCTCTGAACTTGAACTTCCTTTATGCTTTGGCAACAAGCTGAAAATGAGATAGCTTTGTTGAGAAGGAAGTGAATTATTAACTCTCTCAAACGCTAAGAGCATCAGCTAATAAAAACACTGTATTTTAGAGATCTTTGACAAGTATGCTATATAGAGACCCATAAGGCAAGTGACTGAAATATGGACTAGAAACCCAGAATGTTTATGTCATGTAACTGACTTCTAATCTAAAAAAGAAAAAACCCTAAATTATGTGCCTTGCAAATGATTCACATGAGGGTACAACAGCCAATGCGTGGAATAATTACTAAACACTCAGATGTTAGACTAGAGGATCCAAAATATTGTTTCATTTTAGCATACAGGAGACCCACAGCTCTTTTTATTGCAGGCTTTGGCTACACTTCTATTAATATGTGTTCCCAACTGTGAATTTTGACTGCACGTTAGGTATGGAATAATCCAATTTTATACAGCAAAACTTGGCAGACTCATCTGAATTTCCCTGATTCAAACACAGGATGTTTTCATTTTGTACAGATTCCACATTAAACTTCAAAATTCTTTTTAGGGCACAAAAGTTACACCAAAACCAAACTGGATTTTTCTGAAGCTAGTCCCCCATCCATTCAAATTGATAACAAAGCTAAAGTACAGTTAAAGCACAGTAAAAGGAGAAAAATGTACCACCCCCATTGGAACAAATGAAAGAACAACAGCTTCTATTGACAGTTGCTTTATTGCTGGAAAAATCCTCTTTTTTTGCGGGGGGGTGGGGGGAGTGGATTGCATAGAGCCATCCTGTAAAGGGAAAGTCTAGCTGCTGTTAATCCTGGCCTTTGGCAACTGACAATCTGTGCTCCAGCTCTGTTCAGCTCACTCCTTTTCGAGAGCAGTGGCAAAGATGATAAATTTCCACTCCACTGCATCTGTAGCTCGTGTGAAAAGTCTCTTGTAACCAGACACCTTTCAGAGGTTCCTGCTTCAGTAACACCACTTCGGTGTTTACTGAGCCAGAAACGCCGGGCAAACCTGGTGGAATAAGGCTTTCCACCTTCAGCGAGTCCCACATCTTGAGCTGAGCAAGTTGGTTCAGTTCTAAGAGACAGGGGCTGAATGGGGGACTAAACCCTCGCAGCCAGTGCTGGGGTCTGGCAATTTCGCTGGCCCCAAACAGTGGCAATGCGGGAGCTGCTGCCTCTGCAGTTGGTTCCCTTTGGAGCCTGGGAGACTGATGGGCGAGAAAAGACAGTGACTGGTGCAGATCCCCCAGATCTACCCACCCATGCTCACAGATCCATCTCATAAACATATCTCAGATTGTTCACTGGGGCTACAGAGCCTGCTAGTGTTGGTGATTGCTCATTAGCTTATAGTCATGACAATTATCCCTAAGGAAGGCGGGGGTGGGGGGAGGCAGGCTATAGCCTCTGCTTTTAGCATGCAAATTAAGCGAAGTTTGGAGTTACTACACAAAATCACTGAAGGCCAGGCTGTCATTACTGCAGTCAGTTTTTCAGAATAGTTTTAAGTGAACCAGTTATCACCGAGTTCCACAGGTATTTTGAGGCTTTAATGAAACACTTTATTATAAGAATTTTAATCATGCTCTGGTTGAAGGCAATGATAAAAATGCTTCAATGGCCTTGGATGAGAATACACACAGCGCAGATTTTTTATTTTTCTTGTATAACTAAATCATGACATAAATTTGTAGCTGGTGCAACAGGAAGCTTTAAATTCAGGTACTTGTGATTCATTCTAATTGGAATATTTAGACAAATAGAGCCTCAAATCAAAAATAGCTAAAGCAAATTGATAGCTAATTTAGGATGTTACTAAGAATAATGTTGTGATGACTTGGAAGGTGGAAGCACCACATTCCATACTCATACCAAACGAGCCAGCCTGCCAACACCAGCCCTACGGCTGCAAAACCCTCCTGACACAGCACCTGCAGCAAAGGCAGAGAGAGACTGTCCTGTGCTCACTAAAGTGTGTGTGTCTAACTCAGTCACAGTAATTGGGACTCCACATGAATTAACAATAATAATCTTATTGATTTCAGCTGGATTACTTATCAGATCATCAGCTAATATGTGCAAACAAGGGAATGTGCTGCCCAGAGGAGTGGGTATGAATAACAAAAACGTTTAGATCTGATTTCCTACGGGCTTTTATTTTGCATAGTCGTTTACAGCTATAGAGAGTTGCATGCAGCCTGCTGCTTTTTTTGACGCAGCCAGGTGTTCCCTTCCGCCTGCTCTGCACACTCTTGGCGTGACTGTGCAGTGTGCCAAATCGGGGTTGTCACCCCATCCGTCACACGTGTAGGACAGCAGTTGTTGCTCTGGAGGAACAGTTAGTTCCTTTAACCAGAGCTTGTTGCTACCAAAAAGCCAAGCGTGGGATTCGCGTGCAGAGCTGTGGGCTGCCCTCGAGTGTCTGAGACACCGATGCAGGGCAGTCAGGTGTGATCTGTACCCTTCTGGAGTGGCAGCTGGAGACCACTCAGGCCGCCCTAGAAACAGATCCCCGGTGTAAAATGGGACTAAACACCCCGGTTTAGCCACCTGAGCCTCTCCCCAAAGGTCTGTCTGTGACTCCTGTTGTCTGGTAGCACTAAAGGAGGCTGGGGACACAACCAGCTCTCCCCAGCAGAAAAATATACGGCCGAAAGGTAATGGCAGGCTGTAGTTAGAGAACCTAGAGAGGAGGAAGAATAGGATAATTTAGCCAAGCTTTCAAGAAATGTGTTATGGGTAATCTAGGAGGGATACAGTGCCCGAGGGCAATAAAGATGTAGGAACACAGAACAGAGCTAAAAGCAGTCATCAAGTCCTTCTGACAGCCCCACCAGCATCAAATTTCTAACAGATGTCTGCATCACCTGTCCTTTATAAACAGCTTTTACACAGATAGAGTCCTCAGTCTTCCCAAGCAAGTCATTCAAGTATCTCTCTACCCTTAACATTCAAAGAGTCTCTCATTTTTTTTATTAACCTCCCTTGCTGTAGTTTAAACCCATTTTTCTTGTCTTACTCCCAATGGCAGTAGCTTTTTATGTATTTGAAGACTTACTGTGGCATCTTCCCACTGTTGTAATCACTTAAATTGTGCCACTTCCTTTCTTTTGATTTTTTTTTTTTTTCTGCTCGATCCTGTTTTCTAGATTTCTGATAATCCTTGGTGCTTTCATCTTGCTGCTCTCAACTGCAAAAACCCTGACTCTGCTCAGTCTCATCTCTTACTCCTTATTCAATCCTTGCAAAGTAGATGAGGCCAACCCTAGCCCTCAGTGCCTCCATCAAAATGTATGGGTGGCATCAGAAGAGTCGCATATTACTTATGTGGCTTATGCTATGTGTCCCAAAGGGTTTGCATGGTAATTGCAGTGATGAAGACCCAGTGATGAAAGCTAGACAGAAGTTACAGAAAAACCTGGAGTAATGGTAATTCTTTTTTTTAATGCATTGTGTCTCACAGCTGACATCGAAGTTCAGATTTAGTTTTTGACACTGCTTGAACTTCAAAAGGTGTGAACTTTTTTCAGCCAGAAAGGATGGTTTCCAAAGTTCCATGTAGTTCTGCTTAAAGAAACGCTTTCCTTTTTCATCAATCTGTTCAATATTTGACTCTTTTTTCCCAACCTTGTGTCCAGTTCTCAGTGAAATGTTAGAGCACCGTGGAGCTGTAAAATTGTTGCATGGTTACTTCTCTCCTTGAAATCAGACATCACTGTCAACTCAGTTCTAATGCACTCATCTCTGGAGGGCCATCCGTTTCTGACAACTTTAATTTTTTACACTCTAAAAAGGAAGCACTTAATTTCAAAGGAAACCTCTCTCTGAACCAGTGCAGCACCATCTTGCTGCATCCACAGAAAAGCAGACCTACACAGTACCTCACAGAGAAGTGTGAACTATCCTCATTTTACTCTGCCCACCACTGGCAATAGCAACTCAAAATTCCAGATAAGACTGTATAAAAGTTCTCTGGATGGGGGCAAGCAGGGCAGGAGGAAGGAGTAGTGCAGTTCCACACAAATCTAGACTAATGGATCGTCATTATTTTGTCCATGATCTCTCATAGCAGACATCAGAGTTCAAAGCTGTCAGTCTCCTTGGCCATCAACTTCCAAAATGAATGAGTGAAAAATTCTGCAAATGGATTACTTTAGCAACTATGTAATTTCAACGATTTGTTTTTCTCGTATAGATTGCAATATGCATGCAATTGTTTTGGAGCTGCAACAAATATTGAAAATTAACATTTGCTTCCACATCCCTGTGTGATTAAAGAAATAATAGAACTATTTTATATATATATATATATAAAATTATGTATGTTACATACCTTAAACATCTTCTTAGAGAGCTATCGCTGAAGAGACAACGGGTCGTATTAACTTCTGGCATACCACTTGTTCAGACCAACTGGCATGATATTTGAATCTCTTCCAGATGAGATCTTAAAGCTGAAAAATTGTGATAGGTAAGAAATAGTTGAAATAGCTAGATTCTGTACTAGGTGCTTTAAAAGCATCCAAATGGCTTATTTTTCAGCTGTGAAATAGAAGTCTTTTCCACTCTTCTGGAAACATGGGATTCAAGGTGACTTCACAGGGTGTTAATGGATGAATGATCTGCACCCTCCTAACAATATTTCATGAGCAATGATGTAGCAAATAACATAGTCTATTACACTGTGCCACCAGATGCCATCTGAAAAACACATTGCTGGCTTTAACATCCCAAACTTAATCAACTTTCCACAGAAATTACACTGATGCCCATCGTAAAATACAGTACATCTGCTGCATTGACTAACAGCTCCTTAGATGTGACAGTAATGACATCCCGTTTCCAGTATCTCTCCCACCAACTGAATCTCTGATGGCTAATAAATGGTGAGGGCATCAGTCTTTCCTTCAATGTGTACTGATACCTATATGTGTGTGGCACTTGCTTTAGTATGGGGCACTTTCTTCAGTCCACACAGATTCAAGGAAATTACACCCCTTGAGACCCCACGGTAAAACAGAGTTGATTTTAAACAAAGTCCCTGTGCATTACCATGGGGAGAGCACCCTGAAAGGCAAAGAGACCCATGGAGAGCATGGGATAGCCCAAATCCTGTTGTTTAGGAGGCTAAAACAAGCTGATTATAAAAAAGGAGGATGCAAACAGTCAGTGGGACTGCAGCATGTCAGAAGTGTTAGAGGTGCTCAAGGTGTCCTGTGCCCTTCAGCGACTCCCCTTCCAACCATCAGCAACCTCCACACCTTAACATCTACATCATGGACACCCTCAGCACAATTTGGACCCATGTCCCTCTTAGGTCCAAAGGATGGGCAAGGAGAAGAATAAAGTTGAGGACAGATGCTGCATTTTTTAAAATATATGTCTTCAGAATATACTTTCTTTTGCTTTTTCATTTTCTAGGTGCTATCATAAGCCTTTCATTGCAAATCACTTCTCCTGGAGTACCATTAGAGTGATCAACGTTTCAAATGGAGTCAAACTATTCTGAAGAAGACTAGTTGTAACGACATGAATGATTTCTAGTGAAATCCTGTTCAGGCTCACTCCCAAGGACCTACAAACTATTATTAAGTGGACAGATGCACTAGGACATCAAAGGAATTTTCTCCAAATGCATTGACTAAAGATTTGTTTGAAGTTTGAAATATGTTTCCAAAAGTCAGGGCCTTGCTGTTTATCCATTTTTGTGTTACAACAATTGCTGCTGCTGTTAACTTTCACCAAAATAAATTTGCCAGCCAGCATTAGGAAAAATATCCCCTGTAATACCTACTCCAACTGGCTAAGGGAAAAACTCTCTGCGTAGACCCTGCCTTGGCTGAGTGTTACATAGAAAATAACAGACTGTAATGACTTTTTCATGGAAGAAAATGAAAATTTATCTCTGATCTTTTGCAGTTAAGCCGTTAGTAGCTGTTGTAATTGTATCCTTTTGAAGTTGTATCACACCAGGATGAGTAAAAAGAGATGTAAGTTGCCTTGAGCAATTTGAAGGTAGGTAATGCAAGTAACAGTGGCAATAGTAGTCACTGATGATGGGCAGAAATTAATAGAAATTCAGAAAGAATAGCTGGGGAGAAAGTAACTGTAAGCAGTTTATAAATTCTGAATTGCATTTTGCAGAACACAGTGAATATGGGGACTGTTTTCTGTTAAATTCATTTTTATGTTGATTTTTTCTCCGTTTTTTTAATCTTTCTTTTTTCCTTTATATATATAATTAAAACCATATATATGTATATAATTAAAACATACAATATCTACATATATATATATACGGTTTTAATTTTAAAAGGCGGCTTTGGACAGAAAGAAGACAAAGCAATAGAGAAGATAGTAACTCCAGCGTCCTTTTTCCAGTACCCCTATCTCACATTTTTTAGAAATATGAAACACCAGCGGAGGGCCGACAAATACACTGGCCTGTACGTGACCCCCTCAGCAAACTCCATTGCTCCTGCCATCTCTCTCACTGAGATGCCAGGCTTTAATTTTCTAAGGTAGCCCCCAGCACAGCGCCATAACCTTTCTGTCCGTTTTAAAGCGCACACCTTAGCAGCAAGAGAGATTTTATTTCAGAGAAATCTCCCCTTTGTCTCACTGCTCTCCCAACTGGTGGCAGAAAGCTTGGTGGCCGCCCCGGTTTTGCCTACATCTTGTTATGGATCCCTGCAAACTTCCACACTCAGACATTTAACTTCTCTTCAGCCATAAAATACAGCAGGAAGACTTTTAGAAGCAGCCAGGGAGGCAATATTTTCCTCATGTAAGTAAATTTCACTTGGCGTTTTCTCTTGCTTCTCCTCTCGGTGCCCATGCAGCCTCAGCAGGAGCAGCAGCCTGCAGGTGCAGAATAACTGCACTTAGACTGCAGCAGGAGCTCTCGGTACTTTTCGTAACACTTGAATGGGAAAATTGGCTGGGGAGCCAGAGACCCGAGTCAAGGAGCAAATACAAGGTACGAGCAGCAACCCCCTTGTTTTAACACCTGGAGACAAACCACACGTGAAGGAAGACTGTGGGTTATTGAAAGACTTCTCTCAGAGGGGTTCTGCCCCATCCTGCCCTTTTTCTCCTGCGTTACACTTTAGTTATATATTGTCTCTCTCTCTGTGAAATTACAGTGACTTGTTGTGCAGTGAGAGCACCAGCAACCCTGTGGGAGAAGAGGAGGCAGGAAGCCAGGCAGCAGGTCCTGCCTGGCAGGAGGTTGTTTCCATCCACAGCTGGATAGGGTCACCAATTGCTACTAGCTCATCTCATTTCTCTCAAGTTGGTATCCTGGCAGGCACTGGGCAAATTACTCCAATTTCTGAGTTTTCTTGGCTGTAAAGAGAAGTAAGACTGTTATGCTCTCCCCTGAGAAGTGTGTTAAAAGGATTAATTATCTCCTGTTTGTAAAGTAGTTCGTAAAGAAGAAAATGTCTGTGGGAGGACCAAGCATGCAACACTAATGTTGCTAAATTAGTGTCTAAGCTAATAGCTCTTTTCTAACTGTAGCTTTACTGAGGAAGTAGAATCTGAGACAGGTCTCCAAAACATCACTTCGAATCCAAAGCTAGTTCACTACTCCTTTACCTGTTGGATGAGCTCTCAGTTATACCCCATCATTCTCCAGAGTTTCCCACAGGCCATGTTTGCAGTGTGAGCTGCAGATGGGGTAAGCTGGTGTCACTTAGGGTCACACCAGGTTACACCAAAGCAGGTCCCTTCCAGGAGATCCCCCAGTCCTGGGCCAGCTGTGGGCAGCTCTGTGGTAGCCAGGCTCCATGCACAAGCCCAGACTTACCCAGCCTTTCTCCAGCCTCAGCACATATGAATGAGTGGGATGTTTTCTTTTAGGTCTGAGACACTTGAAACTCACCCAAATCTCCTAATTCTGCATTGCCCTGTGTCTCACAGTAGGTCTTTTTAACTCCTGTCTCTAAATGAGGCAGAACTTCCCAGCCACAGGCAGTTCATTTAAATATAAATGTAAAAGCTGTGCTAGGGGAAATGGTTTCTGCTCAGCTATTTGATTATGAAATCAAATAATTTCTCTTCTGCTTTCAAATTGGAGGCTAACGGACGGTAACGGTGAAAAAAGGGGGAATGCAGGGCTGGGTTTACATGAATTAAAGACATTCTTTCCTGTGTGTGCTTTAATCTATATTGAAAGTGGTGTGTTTTCAATTATGACCTGAGCCTATGGGATTTTTTTTTATCTCTAAAGCAATAGAGAGAAAAGCCTTTAACCCTCAGGAAACTGTTAAATGTAGGATTATACACCAATGCCATCAATTATTCTTTCTTATCTTCACAAATGATAACAAAGAGTTGAACTGATGGGTAAGATCTCTACTTCAGGCAACAGAAAACACCAGCTGCAAGTAAAATAAAGGCATGGATAAAGAAATGGCTAGCTGAGCTTCCCTGAAACTCAGAAACAAACGCTGAAAGCACAGCAATCCAATAGTGATTTTTGATTTCTGGTGTCACAGAAAATCACTCAAGGAGTTGTCTTCTGAGCGAAGTGAATGGATGGCTCCTGTTCTTTTTCAGAAGTCACAGAGCAACCAATACATCGGTATTCTCTCCAACATCCAAATGTGCTTGTGCTTGCAAACTTAAATCACAACGGTGAGCTCTCTTTCCAGTACAATCTGGATTTTGAAAGAAACAATGCAACTTTTGAAGCCTGGGAAGTGTGGGCTAGAGTCCCCTAGTTCCTTGTCCTCTTGCCTTGAGTTGCCTTTTTACAGACTTCCTTGCCTTCTTTCACCTACAAGTCCCTGTTCCCTACTAGGTGTCTGAAACTCTCTCTTTCAGCTGGTGAGAAATAATTCATTCTCCTAAATACATTCTCTTTTATCTATATGTCTACACACTGCAGGGACTCACAAAGCCCACATGTTGTATTCTTCCTTCATCTTAGCATTTTGTAACCTTGCAAATCTTTAGTCGTCTGTCTGAAGCCTATGTTAGCACATGCGACTGGTCTATGGAAAACTGTCTGGTCCTGGGATGCTGGCTCCTTTTATTCAACTGCTAGAGTGGTTTGCAGGAAGTATTAAGGATTCTTCTAATATTAATTTTTCTATATAAATGTCACTGCAATTGTCACAAGGGTGATAGTCACTCACTGCTGGGAATTAAAGATGAGCAGAAAGGTGTCCAAAAAAACCTGTGTTATATAATATCCTGAGAACCTACGACCCAAATAACTTAGCCTAAATAAAAACAAGTGAATAGAAAGGTTGCGAATAAACATGTCACGTAGTAGATGAGTAGAGATGATGTGGTTATTGTCTTGTTCCTGAAGCTTCCATCTGTAAGCCGTAAGACTACCTTTCAAGAATTGGCAGTCACATCATTTTTTGAGCAATAAGAAGCACTTCAGTCTTTGTAAACACGTTTGCAGCGCCTGTGCAGTTTGGGCCTACGGACACAGAACAAATCAAAACTGGAGATGAGAGTTGGAGATTGGCGGTGCTCACTTTACTTTTCCTCCCCCAGCCTGTGGCACTAGCACATCTCTGCAGAGCTTTGCTTGTGCCCTCACTCACTCCTGGCACAGGGGGTCTGGCAGAAATGGGCCTGCCGCATGCAGGCATCGGTGGGATGGATGCCTGTCATGGCGGAGGAACGCTACCTTGGTCTCAGCATCCTGATGTGCCCATGAAGACAGTGTCACAGAGAGGTGCTGAGTGATTTTTTCACTTTGTTGTTGGCGTGGCAAAATGTAGACTTATTGACTCCACTGTGAAGCCTTGAGCCCTGTCACAGGTCTGCCCATAGAACATAGAAACTCCCCAGCCTGGAATGGCAGATGGAGAGTGAGGTATGTAGTTGAAGACTGCTGGAAGAGGAGGAAGAAGAGCTTGCTTTTCTCCAGTGATACCAAAGGGAGTAGCTGTGAGGATGCTCTGCTCTCCGAAGCCAGACATTTGAGGATGTTGTCCCTCTAGTTTCACCTGAGTGCTAAAAACCTCCTTTCCTCTCTCCACTCTCATTTTAGCCCCGTGTATAAAGAGGACTCCTGCTTTCCATATTCAGCCTGCTGTGGTGCAGCTGAGCAGCAAGAGCACTGCCCCAGCTGCATCAAGGCCCTCTCTGAAGGGCACTGCTCCAGACCAGAGTGGTGGGACAGACACAGGTGCCACTCAACTTGCCGTGACACACAGCACTTTTTTTTCACTTCATCTTTATTATTTTTAGAAGGGTTTAGACCAAGATCACCCAGTCTCAGCAGAATGAGCTTATCAGGTGGGTTGTTTTGGGGTGATACCAAGCAGGTGTCATAGGTCCTATAGGAGCAGAGGGCCTGGTTGTATTCTGGATTTCAATACATAATGAAAAGGCATGCATCTCTATTCCTGATGATTCCTTGGACATATCAATACCATTCCTATTCATCCGCCTTATCTGTATTTCCTATTTCTACAGTTTTCCTCATAATCTCTGTTCCATCTTCTGCAGTCTTTCCCAAGTGGATGGCTTTCAGTCTTTCTGCCTAGTGTCTGACCGTCTTGTGTGAACTAAGTAAGGGAAAAGAAAATTTTGTAACAAAGCAGTGGTTCTACGTTAAGTTTCTGGAAGTTTAGCATAAAAAACAGTAAAAGCCACTTAAAAAAAAAAAAAAGAAAAAATAGAAAAAAAAGGCCATTTACTTTATGCTTACTTATAAACTATCTGTCAATACGTTGGTTATTGTGAAACAGGGTTTACTCATACTTTGCTTCGTACCAGCTCCTTTCTTTATACTGTGCTATAATTTGTTTGGCTATAGTCTAATCAAAAGTGTGTATGTCTATGATTTTTAGGATTTGTGGTTAGGAAATCCTTTGGGAAAAATTAAGATATATAGCTTGTTTGTAATAAACATTTCCACAGCTTAATTTACTCTTTCTGTGTTCTTGCTTTGAAGATCTAAACAGAGCCTCACATGCAATAAAATTGTTTCACTCATTGCCTCAGGAGATGAATGGCGTATTCGGAGGAGGATTCAGACTTTATTTAGACCCTGCTTCATGGTCAGTGACTATAATTGTCTGAAAAGGTAGCAGTGGGCATTAACCAGAATCATACTGATAGGGCAAGTGTCCGAGGATGTTCTTTCTTTGGGTTTGTCACTGTACTCATACACGCTGTATAGCAAAACTATTTGGTTTTACTGTACCTAGTTGAAATAATACCTTGTTCAATAAAATTTATGTTTTTGTAAAGTGCTTTATGAGATTGACACAGAACACCTCTGCCTATGATTCGCACTAGCAAATTATGCTCCTGCAAAATATTGAAGAAAAAAGGCAAGCTCAGGCCCAGTGACAGGACCAGAGACAACAGGCACAAACTGAAACATGGGAGGTTCCCTCTGAACGTCAGGGAACACTTCTGTTCTGTGAGGGTAACCAAGCACTGGCACAGGTTGCCCAAAGAGGTGGTAGAGTCTCCCTCCCTGGAGATACTGAACAGCGGTCTAAATGTGGTCCTGGGCAACTGGCTCTAGGTGGCCCTGCTTGAGCAGGATGTTGGACCAGATAAGCTGCAGAGGTCCCTTCCAACCTCAATTCTTCTCTGGTTCTATGAAGTTCAAATTTTACAAATATACATTTTTTAGAGCTGGTAGTTTCTGTATAAATTTCCAGCCACACTCTAAGGTGAGCGAGTGAACCAAAGTGGACAGCTTGGAAACAAACCTACTGCTCTTTCATGGCATCATTGATTCTTGTAAGGTACAGGATAGGTTAAAAAACTCCCAGACAAACAAAAATCAGTTTTCTGCCCACTTGGTGAGATGCCTCACCAAATAGTGGCAGAAAAACTCTTTCGCGGAGCTACTTTCCAGAATAACTGTATTCTTTCATCCTTTTGTTTGCTTATGTGTGTCAGTACAACACAATATCCCATGGACAGAAATTTGCTCTCCCTCTTTTCTTCCTTAAAAAAAAAAAAAAAAGCTAGACTCTGATCTTTGGCACAGGTTCTGCAACATCTCCGTTCAGTTCTTTGCCAAAGACTTCCTGCATGACATAGGTTATGTTGCTTTATTCAAGCAATAACGCACCAAGTTCACATGGGTTTCAATGCGTCTGAGAAGCTTTAGGCACTAGCTTTTGTGTCTCGTTTCCTTATTTGTGAAATATAGCTAACAATACTTTCCTTTGGCTGCCCTTTATGCAGCTCCTCCGTCTAGAAAATAATCTTTTTGTGGTAGACAGAGTCTCCTGCTATATGTTTGATTACACCTAGTACAATAGATCATTCATCTTGGCTGGGAAGCCTCTGAGAGCTGTTGCTGTCCAACAGTGGAAGCAGGGAGGAACACCATTTACCCCTCTGGGGTTTCTTATGTGAAAGTTGGAATATTTCACCCAGAACTACAGCACATCAAAACTCAAATAGTATATTTCTTTGAGAGAAGACAACTCTGCACGTTTCATCCTGAGGCTTGTGGGTCTGGGCAAGAGCTTACATTTTTCAAAAATAAAAGCTTAGGGAAAAAAGGACTGGCCTCAACAAATAACAGTAATACTAGAAAGTGTAATAATTAATGAGACTGACAGCTGAAATGGCTCATTCTTTTTCTTGCAATATAGGCCTACAATGTTACAAACTATCTCCAAAACCAGATCTTGCCCATAATAGCGCAATCTAACACTGCTCTGCAGCAGTCTGTCACAAATTCTAGAATGCTATCTGCACACACCCTGATGTTCTGCACTGCTTGGTAAAAGCAATTCCCTCAAAGAGCAAAGGAAAAAGAAAATGAGCAGTGCGTCCCACAACTCATCTCAAGTTTCCTTTGGTGACTGTCTTCCATTTCTTTTTCATGAGGTCTTTGACAAGCAGCAGAAGTTATAAGATTTTCATTTCCTGGAACACTTCTTGCCAGGCTAAGAGCAAAGGGTTCTTTTTTTTTTTCTTTTTTAAGATAGATGTACAGCATGCCTGGAGGAGAGATTCATGACCTACTTTTCCCAAATTGAATACTGAGCTTTGTGTACTTTCTGATATTCAGTAGGGAGTTATTCCCATTAGAAATCTCCTTGGGCCAGTTTATGATAGCCTTCCTATGGCAGAACAGCAAGGCAAGGTATAACTCAGGTTCAGGAGGAAATCCTGTCGTCATGCTTGAGGAATAAGAGATTGCTGAGTGTCAGTGAACAGGTTTCTCTACCTTCAGTAAATAAATAAAATCCAAATTAAAACAAAGAGACAGTGTCTTTTGTCAGCCGTTTGCTGAAGGAGGTCCGTGTACATTGCTCAATCAGGGCTAAGAAAACAAGGTTTATGCAGTAGAACGTGACGAAAATTGGGAGTTGTGAGAAAAGGTCATGTGAATCTGCTCCATGTTAGAGACTGTTAGGACAGTTAGACACCAAGACTAATCATTTTACGTAACACTGACTAACCCTCCTTGCCTTTAGTAGCATTCCATCACTTGTGAACCAAGGGGACATCTGATGGAGACTGCAGCATCCCAACAATTTGGCTGTGCTGTGCAAGAACGTCCCCCAACCAGAGCCGTCCATCAGATCGCTGGGCGGCAGCAGTGACATTTCGGTAGATGTGTTTAATTACGTGGGTGAAGTAGACCCATCATCAATAGTGCTGACATTTCGAAGAGCTATCACCTCAGGATAAGCCAGCTCTAAAACTAATCTCTTTTCTGTCCTTCTCCATCTGCCCTGATAAATAAAGCTGCATGAAGTCAGATTTTTAAACACAGTCAATACCTAAAGAGAGGTGCTGAGCTTAGAGACATCCATTTAAGAGCCCATAAGCAGCCTCTACTCACTGAAACTCTTGGTAGCCCGAACATTTATTTCAGGGCCTAATTTCACCAGTGGTTCCCCGAATACCTTCAGAAATCACATGGGAGAAAGAGAAGGCATGGCCCAATGGCACAAAATGCTTGAATCTACTTTAATTATCTAGCAGACAAACTTAACCCAAATAAATAGAGTTGCATTGGCCAGGAAGATGTGCAAAACTGGGCGGGTTTTGTCTCACTAGCCTGTGCATGCCCTGGCTGGTGGCACCACTCTGCAAAGCAGCGACACTCATGCTCGGGCTTCTCTGCTGCAAACTCAAACCGATGCTGCCAGCCAAAGTGAAAAGCTCAATCTCTAGGCTCTGAAAAATCAGCAAATGTGCTGTTAGAACTAAAAAGTGAGAGGTATCTTTAGGAAATAATGCAAAGCAGCCCGCCAGGGATTTGCAGATGCAGGATGCAGCCACCTTTGCTTCAAACACAGAGCGACTCAGATGGCAACGTTATACAGGATGTAAGTGGGAGTCTGTCATTTCTCACTGAGTAACAGAAAACATTTACTTGTCTTATTTAAGGTTTTTACTCTTCCTTACTGTTGTGTTTTCATGGCATACAATATCTCAGAAAGGAAAGGGATTTCTTTGCCTCTCCTGCTTGAAAGCAGGAGCCAGAGGGAATTTGGGGGAGTCCAGTTACCCACATGATCTCAGGGCCAGTGGGTCTCTGCTGACCGCTGTAACAGGAGTGGAAAGTGGGGCACAGAAAAGGGACAATCAAAATAGTTGTTTCTCAGCCACGGCACAAACAGGACCAGGCTGGAGATGCTACAGCCTGTGCCAGCAGAGAGTATCCCTTCTGTAGGGGTCCATAAATAACTGAGGATCTCCAGGTTGCAGCAGGACCCTGACCACGGCACTGACACATCTCACTGCCTGCTTGCTGGGGGAGACATGCACTGGGAACCAATGTCGCTTCACTTCACGGTTTTTCTTCTTCCTTGCTTCGTGGTTGCTCTTCTTGGGTACCAGTGATGGGCACAAACAAGGCAGCAGACAAAGCTCAGGACTTAGGCCCAGATCTGTCCTCCTACTGCTGTCTTCACCAGAGCTTTTGCTGATGGCTTGATTTTCATTTTGTGCCTTGCAAACCTTCCATTAGACATTTGAACCAATGTTTCAAAAGGTGAAAGTCACATTTAATCAGATAGATATTGAAATAGAGCAGTCCACCATTAAATAAATAAAGACTCTTACATTATCTTCTGTCAAATGTTGCTTGAGGCATCAAGTAATTATTTAAAGAATTTCTTAATAATTAATACAATTTGGCAAAAGCTACAGTTTTGGTTAAAAAAAAATAACTGCATGATATTTATTTTATTCACTGTAGCAGACAGTTCCATTGAAGGGAATTGTTCTTCTCTGTTAAAGCTTTTCCCGTAGGATTTATCTTCTCAGGACTATACCCTGAAAGCTGAGGGCATATTTGCTCTTTATGGCCATACAAAACCAAAAAGGCTCCTCTGTAGTGTTCCCAGGGCAGTTCTCCCAAGCTAAACCATTGCTAGTATATTTTCCAAACAATTCAACATACCAGTTTGCCACAACCTAGAAATCGATTTTCTTTTTATTTATTTGGGGGGATATGAGGAATTTTATGATGTTTAGGACCTGGGCCTGACTCACACTCACCTAAAGAGCTTCTCGGCCCCTGTCATCTGCCGCTGACTCAGGGATCCCTGCAGGGGAGGCTGAGACCGCAGCAGCCGCCAGACTCTGTGGAAACACTTTTGACAATGAACGTGCACTGCAGGCTTATGCAAACACTCATTTATCTACTTAGGCATAATGAAAATGCACTCAGGATAACTTTCCTGCAGCCATTCATTGTTCCTACATTGCTTCTGTCCACGCCGATTTCGTGCCAGATTCAACCAACAGCTTTCAATTGCTTTTAAGTGCTCATTTTGAATCTAAAAAGTTGGGTGGAAATAGCTGCTAATTGTGAGTCTTATAACATCCAGCTCCATGTTAGAAGTACATTGCTTTTTATGTCACTCTTGTGGTCTGTCTTTTTTTTTTTTTTTTTTTTTTTTTTTTTCCTCTTTTTTTTTTTNACAAGAAATTTTCTGACAAACCTCATAGTAACAAACTTTCCTACAGCTTGTTCAGTGCATGAATAACTTTTTGATCCTCTTTGAAAAGTGAACAGAAATGTGTAAACAGCAACACTTTATAAAAAATACAAATTAGAAACCAAAATTATACTGGTGAGGACCTTTTACACAGGATGATTTTGATACAGTGTGTTTTGATTAGGTGAGATGTGCCCTGAGGAGCACGATTTGGTAGAATCATGGAACCACAGAATGTCCTGAGTTGGAACCCACAAGGAACCACAGGTTCATCAAGTTCAACTCCTGTTTAGACGATGTTGACAGTGACAAGCTTAACTACTAAGGAGGGAAGGAAATTCGGGGAATCAAATCCAAGGGAACAGGAAGAAATACTGGACAGACTGAGCGTAGTATAGCTTGGCCATTAGATCTCTCAAGCTGCTGAGGACACTTCTTCACCTTTATGCTCTTCCCCTGCTCTCCCAGCTCCTGACATGATGTCCTGCAGAAGGACCTGTTCATATCTTGTGTGCCAAGTTGGAGACCTAGCTGCTTTGTTTTCCCAGTGCCTCTTTAAGCCTATAGAGAGGACTTCTGAATTTAGATCTGTCTCCAAGGTTCCTGTGATCACAATATTTCTTTTTAACCGTTTTGTTACCTCGCTGTAAATTTTCCTGATCACTCTCAGATCAATCCTCCTGTTCTCTTTCAGCCACTTTGAGTGACGTCTCCTGCCTTCCCTCATTCTCTTGCATCTCTTCCCACCTTGATATAAAGAAGTTCAGGACAGAAGTCTGATTTTTTTTCTTTTCTCCATCTCCATATCTTGCTTTCTAATTTATCCCAGGCTACATCTAGCAAATTGACCAAGAGTTGATCTACATCAAGCTTTCATCAATAAAAATGATGATCAGAGCAGCTTCTGTCTGGGAAGCATCAAACATCTTGTCTGTACTTTATCCTGTTCTACTCTAGCTCTTTGCTGATAAATGCAGTGTTGACTTCTTCAGGTATAAAGGTAGGTACTGCACTCACACTGGATATCTGTCTTTATTTCATGGGCTCATGAGATATCATGAGTGTTTATCTCATGGGATCATGGAGTATTATGAGTGTTTATCTCATGGATATTGCAACTTCATCATTAGTTCCTCTCATTCATTCTTTATTTTGGGTCATTATAGGTTTTGCAAACCTAAACTGTTTACCACTGGCTTTGGTTTTTATTCTAGGTGACTTATGTTCTCGGTACCTCTCTTAAATTTTAGGGCAACACAGTGTTTATCATAGTGACTAAATGATTTAAATCACTGTTGACACTGTCACTTTTACACCATTATAAATACCTTGGTTCCAAAGGATTCAGGTTGTGTGATGAACTCAGATAAATCTTTTCCTTAATATTGTCAGGCCTGAAATGGAAATGTCTGCAGTAAGGAAAAGACAGAATTGTTAAGGTGTCATACTTATCTCTTTGGAATAAGCGGTGAGTTTTTTAATCTTTGCCATCAGGAATGATAAATGTTTCTGCAGTTGCTTATTACAGCGCTGCACTGAAGCCCTCCTGGATTCTCTCTTCGGTTTTGCAGAATTATTAGGGTAGGACAATGAGGAGTATTTTGTATTTTGATGTTCAGAATTAAAATCCATGGCAGATAAATCTGTGTTTGCCCTACCCTCAGTGTCCTGAGCCTCTGCAAGAGCAGGGGAAGGTTCTCATTGAAACCAAGACCACTTCATATTACGCTGACAGGGAAAAGTGTTCTTAAAGTAGGATTAAATTATATCTAAACTCCCTTTGAGTGGTGCTTTTTTTTAATACTCTGAAACAGCTTAAGGTAGCCTCAGTATAACTGAGGATCAGATTCAAAGAAATAGAGTGTCCATAAAAAGAAATACCATTTTTCATTTTTGCTGTGGATTTTTGTGTCTTTCCATACAATGTTTTAGTGTTTGTGAAGAACTTCTAGTAGAAATAAATGAACATTAGTAATGATAAAGTAATATAAGAAGCTGCATTTCATATAATCATTTTTATGGGCAAAATACCGATATGTTGGCTTACAGGATTCACAGCACAGGGCAGCACTAGAGAGGAAAGGAGCTATAAACCATTCAACCTCACTCGTCTCACATAATCTACACAGAAATCTAAACGCAGACCACTGACAGCTTTAAAATGGAGCAAAATACCTTCAGCAGCCTCACAAAACCAAGGGAAATGTCACATCCAAACCGAAACCATTAAAAAAAAGAGGAAATAAAGCACAAAAGGAGCTGGGGATCTAGTGGGCTTTTTAATAGAGGGATAGAAAAGATGAGAGGTAGGCAGTATTTTACATCAGCTTAAAGATGCAGGGACTCACGAAATGGCACTGGCTCCCAGCCCCCTGCCATGGCAGAGGGAGCTCCAGTGACCCCCAGCACCAACATCTCCCCTTTGCACAGAGAGGGGTGGTCTTGGCTCCTTCAGCCTCTCAGACAGGCTTTCTCATGCCTTTCTCATCTTGCCACAGCTTCCCTCTACAAGGGAGTCTGAGACACAAGGCTCCCCGGGGAAAACATGAAGTCTGCCATCTGTCTTTTTGCCTAAGACGAGATCCATTAGCCAGTGCTTGCTAAACCATGCATGTAAACACCAGCTAGGACTAACAGAAAGTACGGGTCTCTTAGCTGTTGCACGTTGCTTGGGACTCTAAAAGGCTCATTTTCACTTCCTGGTGTTCATAACCTGAGAGATCCCTTTATTTTGTAGTCAAGAATACCATCATGGCAACCTGATCTGCCCTTCTGAAGAACATAAGCCCAAGAGACTAATTAAGAGAGATGTTTAAATGACTGTTTCTTGCAGGACTGTGGTGCAAAACCTCCATCACAGAACCTGAAAATTCACTGTCTAAATGAGTTAAGAGCCAAAACTATGTCTGGAATTTAAACACCTTGTTTTTACCAACTGTGTTTCAGTGAGCCCAACCCTGGAAGTTCACACAGGCAACGAACCCTTTGCACAAAATACCTCTGTATGTGAAGCCAGGTAACAGATGAAACAGTGGAAAGCTATATTCAGGAATATATATTTCTAGGGGATTTTTTTACCAGTGAAACATGGTACACAAGGCTTCTTTTTCACAAGTTCACCAAGTCCTTGACACCACAGGCAGCTTCCAGATTAATTCCTGCTTTCTTCAGCAGTTCCTGGTTGCAATCTGGACAAAACTCTGGCTTTCACCCTGGCTTCCCCCTTCCTCCAGCAGTATTTCCATGGCAGTTAGTGCAGACAAGTGCTCTACTCCTTAGCATGAACAATGTACAATAGTACCTTGCTATACTGTGAGGGAATATTTCATTACAAGCATGTAAAGTATTCTGCTAAATTGTTTCATTATGTAAAGTCTTCTAAGAAAAATATCCCAAACCTCAAAACAAGAATTTAAAATAAATATGAAATGTAGCTTAAAAAAGAAGGAAAAGGAGGAGAGGGGAAATTAAACGTTACTGGCTTTATTGAATGTCTCTATTCAAATATCTTGCATAACCAGACATGTCATTTTAATCAGATAAAACCCACCAGGGAATGTGGTAATTATTTGTATTACTTCTTGACAGCTATAAAAAGCTAAAATGTTACTGTGCAAATTCTGTCTGAACTATTTAAACAATTGAAAAATGTGATTTAACAGCTAAAACAAACTTGATTCGGGCTGATCTCTTATTGACGTGTGTGAGAGGAACCAGGCTGGCTCTTTGTACAGGGAATAGAAATTAACTGCACAGTGCCCTCACCTAGCATGGTTAACACCTGATAAGAAACTCCTCGGAAGACTTTGTATGATGACAATGTAAACAGTAGGTGATGGCCATTTCTACACTGAGGCCTGCTGCCCTAAATCCTCAGTTGACAGTAGCTAGGGCGAGGTTTTGCCTTGGAAACTCCCCGAGAGCTTTAGCAGCCGGGCAGCACCACCAAGACTGGTGGATGAGACTGCCTGGCACAGGCACAGGTTGTGAGGAAGGGCAGGAATGAGGTTTTGCAGTATTGTTGGCGTTGTCAGGTCTGCTCCAAGAAAATAACGTGCCAAGGAGCAAGGCCTGAAGGGTGTAAAACTCCATGCCAGGAGTAAAACTCCATGCACCCACCAAGCTAGCATGGGAGAGGCTTTGCAAATGCAACTCCAGGTTTTGAAACACCAAGTGAGCTTCTGAGGTGGGGGCGTTGGAAGATTTAATCCAGTCCAGCCCTGGGGGAAGCCCTAGGCTAGCTGTCACTCACAGGAAACCCTTGCATTAAGGTTTTTTTCTTTAAGTACTCACCTGCCTTACATCTCTGGTACTTGAGTTGAGAATTAGGACACTGTGAGGAAACCTGGTGATTTCTGACAACAAAATCTGTGACCAGTGTGGAAACGACACAGATGCTATTGTCAGAAATCTGCTTCTGCTGTGCTAATAAGCTACCATCACATGGGTCATATTAAGGATTTCTTCCCTCTTTCTACATGTTCACAGTCTTTGCTGTGCTCTTCCTTAGTTTGTCTTTATAATAATACCGTAGACAGCTGCTTTGCCACTCCTAGATACTCCAGACTGGTACCAAAACCTCAAAAAACTAGAGACTGTCTTTAAAAAAACTGGATAGCTGAAAAATGCAATAAGAAATTAGTCACCCCACAGGCAGTGGGAATAATAAAGCCTGGCTCTCTAAATATTTGTTTTGTTTCCCTTTAAACTCTTTGCTTCCATCAATAATTTGGGTTCCCACATGTCCCTTACATAATCACTGTGGCACAAGGGAAAGCCTGGAAACACTCGCTAGCTGGACAGCCAAGCATAGGGATTTTGCTACCTGAACCAGGGACTCCATTTCAATTTCTATGCCAGGCTGCCTGTGTCTCTATTTTCAGCCATTCCTTCATCCTCACTGGTACTAGAAATGTGTCTTTAACAAACATCAGAACTGTGATTCCTGTGCTTCTAATGACTTCCTACTTGTTTCCACCTACTTCTAATGACTACACTATCAAAAGGGTCAGGAAAACTTAGAAATCCTGCATTTGAGCTCTCCTTTTTCAAGCACTCGAAGCACTCCTTCTTGGTCTCATGTCTTTGCTGTCACATTTTGAAAGTCCATCTCCATCTGCAAGCAGCTCTGCCACTGCTGAACTGAGGACCTAATACTCAGTTCCTGTAATCTAAACTTTGCAGCACTGAGAGAGTAGTCATTGCAGGCAAAAGTACCATCCTCCCCACATCACCATGTTAGGTGAAACATGGAGGTTTGTTTGTCTTTCTCGCTATCAAGAGGTCTAATGTAACTCCTTAGTCACAAAAGATGCTCATCACAGGCACAGAAGGAACCATACAGAAGAAAAGAAAAAGCTGAGGGCTATTTCAAATTTATGTAAGTAGTTTTTGTAGAGATTCACAAAGAAAAAAGATTTTTGAGTAAGAGTTATGCATCAGGCATTTACCAGAACAGAGGAAAGCTCACCGAAAACCTGTGTTTTCTTATGACTAATGGAGGCTTAGTGCTCTTGGAAGACCAGCAGCTTGACTAGGAGGTACAGCTGCTAGTAAATGTTCCTGCCTGCCTGGAGAAGCCCCACAAGTGTCTGTCTGGGGTTGAGGTTAGGACTACTGGAAGTGATTGTCTGTCTGTGGAAAACTGAAGCATTGGAGTGTTCTTTTCTCTCTGCTGGCAAATGTTATCTTTAAATATCTTTAAATTTCTGCTGGCAGTCAGTCTGGTGCAACAGGGACAGATTCAGTGCCGTGTTCCATCAGTGCAGTGCAACGAACCTGGCCTATTTTGGAAGTTTTCTTTTCATCATTTTTTCGTTTTGCAGCCTCCAGCCAGATGCTTGCAACTCTGACTTCTTCTTACCAACCCTCTGCCACCTCTGTGTGTATTAGATCTGTGCTTTTTGATGTGCTATCTATTTCCTGTAAATGTTCCAGTACATTTGCTCCTTCTAAAGACTTGCTTTTCTCCTTTGAACAACTTCTTCCTCATGTTGATTTCCTGGAGTACTTATCATTTATTGATGGATAGTTAATTATCGCAAGGCAATAGATCTTGCTCAGCTCCCTGAAAGCAGCAGCTGACATTTCGTGTGCCTCACTGCCAATGATCTTTCACAGTCACAGATATTCTTTGCAGCAGATAATACTTGAACCTGCATTTAATCACACTGAATGAGTCAAGGATTCTTCCTTGTCTTTGGTTAAATCTCTGCCTATCTGCAAAAAGTCCTGATCAGCTTCCAGGCTTGTCTCTGTTTATCGAGTGATTGATTGCAGGCACCAGCTTGCTTCTAACAACAAAACATTTTACCATATCTTCAAATTACTGATCACAGTTTAGTTTTGCTGTGTGGTTACAACTACTCATCAAAATTATCTATTGCCCCTGCCTCGAGCCATAAACGTCAAATCCTTTTGCTCTTCTTCTCTAATGTTCCACTATTAATATATTGCATTTATGTCTCTCCTCCATGTGGAAATCCATGCCAAATGTCAACCCCAGACTCTGCACTCAGCCCAAGCAAAATGTGCTGTAGGAACTGGAGACTGGGGAGGGAGTGGGCAGTCTCAGGGTCTTTTTAAGACCACCAATGCAGCCCTGCAGCTGTGGGGCATTTCTCCTGCCTTTGCTCCCTGCCTGAAAAACTCAGGCCACCCCCTCCAGGCCGATGTGGTGTTTTCCAGGGGATCTGCATTTATCCAGATGTTCTCACTGTGCAGCGTCTCCTCAAAGGTGGTTGCTCTGACCCTCGCCGTGAAGTGGAGCCCTCTGACACACTAGTGAGAGCGAGCTGGCTCTCTTCAGCCTGGCTGTCTCCTGTATGCAAGAGCACAGATGCATTTGAGCCACCCCACACCCAGCCCTAGTTGGGTTCGCTTCTTAGTTGTGGCAAATGCATGCAGTTAACCAGACAACTTCCCAGCCTACCTCTCCACCCACAGCACACAGGCACACTCAAGTCATATACCATGAAGCTATCTTTGCTGCTTTTAAGACTCACTTGGATCAATTGTCCTTCTTCCCTTTAGCAGAGGACCTTGATCTGCTATCAAAATACAGGGTAAGATGCCTAAGCGATAGATTCCAAAATGGTAGAAGTTGAACACCTTCCAAAGCTGGACACAAGCCACTGTCAAAATGTATTTTACAGTTAAAGATGATTACCATCGATTTATGGATCCTATTGTGAGCATGAGAAACAAATATTAATACCAATGTTTTCTTTTTTGTTAAACTGTGTCCAAGGTTAGCTGCCATTCCACAGTAGCTGCGTGTGATGGAAGAGCATATCAAAACAAATCTGAGGTCATCAAGAGAAATACCATGACTCTGATACTGTCTGGGACAGTCACTGTGGTTTTAAAGCACAGTGGAAGTTCCCTAAATGAATCAACTGATAACAGCTGGGACATTACTCATAGCTTTACACTTGGCAGTTGAATTGGTGTTTCATACACTGTATATTTGATTCACTTCTCTTTGCTGGTATCCTGACCAAATTCAGTGCTCAGGACATTTTTTTTAGACAAGAATTTGTCCTATGGCTTTGCCGCATTGTTTCCTTCCAACGCAAGATTGATCTTACCAGGGGAAGTATACATATTGCTTCGGATTGATGACCATAGGCCTATTGCACTGAAAAAAACAGTGATAGATGTGAAAAACATCTAGCTGTTGGTGAATGGGAAAAGCCTGGATAATCCCAAGAAGGTGGGTTTTAGACTTAATGATTTAGATATATATCTATCTCTCTAGTTGTTTCTTTGGTATGGCACAGCTACTTCACTTGGTAGTAAAGATCTCTCACCTGGACTCTCCACAGCTCAGCATTTTATTTGTGCTTTTGTACTTGCAGCAGCTAGGTGTGAAACACTACCATATGAGACTAGTCCTATATTTTTCTCTTACTGCAGGTGAATGTAACTATCAAGTCATGTGTTAAACCCTTATCCCTCAACACACGGCCTCAGCCTGCTCCCACTGAACTTGGAGGAAGATTTACCTTCTGCTGGATCAAAAGGCTTTGCTTAGAATAACAGCACCAGGGCTGGCCTCTCATTTATGAAAGCTCAATCCAGCTACAGCAAGGTACCTCTCCCAGATTTGGGGATGTCCTTCACTTCTTTGTTACCAGTTCTCCCCCCTCTCCCAATTAAAGTGTTCACTGTATATGTCACACCTTAGGTTTCATGCACTAGCAGATGTTAAGGATATTGATTCAAGCTTTTACTCTGTTTCATCTCTAACCCAGCGCTCTCCTTTGATCTGTAGGTCCATGTGGAGTCTGAATCTCTCTGGTTCTATCTGTCCATCTTTGTACCTAACCTGTTCTCCTTTCTCACTCTGCCAATGCACTTGTCCAAACCTTTGCAACCCCTCATTTTGATTATCAGAGCCACCTCCTCTTCTGACTTTTACAGCAACAACCCAGACTCCCTGATGTTCACCTAACACACTCTTCAGATTGTCTTAGGACTTGCTGCTGTGATAATATTGTTCCTGCTTTGGTTCCCACTCGTCAAATGCAGTCATCCAGGAGGAGCCTTTAAAGGCTGCTCAAATTCTTCCTGCCATGTTTGATTGTCTCAGTCCCCACCTGCCCCGAGCCATATTGCTCTGCCCCCTTCAGTGCCTCCTTCATCACTGCCCAGCATCCATATCTGAAAATTTTATTTCCTGCCTCCCTTCTGTTCTCAGTCAGTGCCTGCCATTGCCACCTCACGTCCCTCAGCTCCCTCTTAAAAACACATGTACTTTAACAGACAGCAAAAAACATGACTTAACTACTAGAAAGGTGCTTCGAAGGGACCTCAAGCTGTAGACAGAGTTCTCTGGCCTCCCCTTGCCAACCAGTCATACTCTGGGTTCTGCCACAGCCAGCGGGGAGGGAGATGTGTTGATTTCTTTTTGAAAAAGTCTCTTTTAAGCATTTGTCAGAGAAAGGTGGGATGAATTATAGTCCACAGCATCGCCTGTCGATTGTGATGGTTACAACTAGTTTAAGCTAAATAAATAAACTTTTAGAGGTCTGAAACCACAGCTCATCTTCAACCTACTGCCTTGCCACTGTGCTCTACACACCCATGCTGTTTTTCAGAGGCACTCCCTGCAGTCAGCATCACCCTTCGCCTTCCTTTTCACGCCTCCTGGGACCGGCGGTGTCAGTGTGGAGAGGAGAGCTGCTTCCCTCTGCCTGAACACCTGTGAGTGGGGAGTGAGCTCCATCTCTGGTCCTGGTGCAGAGGAGCTGGGAGGGCCGGGTTAGGGACCCTGGCGCAGCTGCTGCCTGTGCTGCAGTGATGCTGCGCCAGCCCCCGAACCAGCTCCTCTGCCTGTCAGCCTGGGGCGAAAGCAGGACCCTTGGCACCTGGCAATCAGCACTGGATAAACAAGCAGGGTCATTTTGCCATTTGCCCAAAAACCCGTGCCCGAAACCCCGTACCAGTGAGGGGAAATGAGCTTCTGTAGGACAGGAAACAGTGCTCCTCTTTCCCACATACACGAGGATAGCTGCAGAAGTAAGGAGAGCAAAGGAGGGACTCTGACTTTAGGATACACAGCTGTTCCTCTGGGTCACTCTGCCCAGCCCAGAATAGCTAAATAGAGCAGATTGCACAACGGCAGCAGAACCTACAGGGCACATACATTTGTGACTCCACATCACTGCGTCTTGTCAATGGTGAATTTAAAGTGAGCTCAATTTACTAGTTCTCCCTTAAGAGTGAAAGGTGCTGATCTCGTTTGTCAAGGAAAGGAAGCAAAATTATTTCACGCCATAATTCCAGATGAAGGGATAAAAATAACTTGAGAGGAGCTTTTTATGAATTCCACTACAACATTTTTTACACATTATGGTTTTTTTCCCCAAACCAAGGGATAATTCTCTAGTCAGAGAAAGAAAACTCTTGCAAGAAAAACAAAAAAAGATCACTCATGAAAAACAGTTCTGAAGCTTTAGGAGAAAAAAACTTCACGCCCCGTCCTTCAATAAGCAATAGGGAGACCACAAAGTTGGTAGAGAGGGTTTCTTCTGTCATGCATTTGGTCAGTCAGAGCACATGTAGTATCACTTGTGATCAAAAGATTTCTGGACAAAACCAAACTCTTGGGCTTGACTGAGTTTTCAATGGGCACAAATAGTAGCATTTTATAATAAAATAAATATATATATGCAGAGGCACATACAGACCAAATCTACAAAAATGTACACACACTTATCTCTGAAATCCAGACTAAATCCCATCTGAAGGTTTGTAATTTATTTTACAGGGGAAATGAATCACAAAAAGTAAGCTCATGCATAGAATATGATATTTGCAAAGAACATGAAAGCTGCGGTCCTTATCTAGCTAAACAGTTAAAGATGTGTTTAAATGCCACATGGAATGGGGACCTCTGTAAGGATCAGCATAGACATGGAAGGTTTTTCCCGCTTTCAAAACTACAGATAGAGCTTTCTCATGAGAAAATTTTCAAGTTTTAAAAAATGCTAGCTTTTGTCATTCAGCACCAGGTGCAGACAACGCACAGGTTTGCTATGTGGCCTGTAGGAGACAGTCTCACTACAGTAAACTTTGTGGCAGAACAGGGCATTTGCCCTCCAGGCCATTTGCACCAGTGTGATTTTTTTTTTCTTTTAATCACTGAAACAGAAAAGAAAAACTTTAAAAAATAGTGTAGAGAAAATTGGAAATGTTTCACAGTTACTGAGCTAACAACTTCTTCTCTCCACTAAATGATCACATTTTCTGAGTTTCTTTACCCACTCAGAGTCCTCCCAGCTATTCTGCACCTTTAATTATCACCTAATGAATAAATAATACATTGTCTTCCTTAAAAGGGGCAAGTGTATATAAACAAAATAACAATAAACAGATGCCTTTAAAATACAGTTACAATTTTCCATCTACTCTGACATAAAGCCTGTAAGTCTTCAGCGTTTCCTATTTCCAAAAATAACTTTAATGTTGAATTCATGATAGTAAAACTCTCAGTGGATTTCACAGAGCCCTGTTCTTCTCATCCTCAGATGTGACTGAGTCCTTGCTAACCAGATCCATCACTAATCAGTTCATAGATGTGCTTTATCCTGTCTCAGCTATTTCAGAACAGTTTGACTTGCCAGGCCCTCCTTACCCACCTCTATTTCTCTCTTTCTTTCATAGATATCAGTCACCACTTTTTTCACTGTCTAAAGTGCTTGTGTGGGTGCTTCTAGATACATGGTTGTCTGAGTCATTTTTAAGTTAAGTTCAGTTCTCTTGGCTAGACAATGTTTTTCAACAGTGTGCACCATTCCCAGGAACACAAAACTGAGATTTGAGAAGTGTGGAAAAATTCGCTAGGGATATATCCTTCTTAGGTTTTGAAGTCTGAAAAAAATGTTGGCTTTTAGGCTGTTCCTCACTTTGTGTGATTGTGCCACACCAAGGTGGGCACCACACACATTTTAGCTCATAATCAGCATCCTGAAGAATTGCCGTCACACTCATTGAGAGATGAGAGACTTACCCACAGTCTGACAAACCATCAGCGTGACTGATAAGCTGATCTTGCCTGCCCATTTTTTTCGCTCTGCTTTTATCACGCTTTCTGCTACAGGAAAGAAAGCTGTTTCAATGATAAATCAGAACAAATAAAACTCTTCAGCTATGAAAACCAGGCTGGACACTTGTGCTAAAATTTAGTAGGGATGATTTAGGTATTACAAAATTCAGTCTTGTACTGACGCAGGAGGCATGGATAAGACAATCCAGTACAGATCCCTTCAAACAAACTGAGACCAAGATTTATGCATCAAGTTTTGAGGGCTCCTGTCTTGAGATATTAAAGGATGATCCCCTCCACAGTTTAGAAATTACTTCTTTATGTGACAGCAAGAGCTGTCCCTGAAATTTCAATCTTCACTCTAAAAATTGCCCTTTCCAAATGTATACAGCACACTGGAGAAAATTACGAATATATTTGAAATCCAAGTTGCAGATGAAAAAAACAAGATCTTGTCTGCTCACAGCTATTAAAGACAGCATGATATACTTTTTCAGAAGCAGACAGTTATCCTCGACGTCCTGGCTAAAAAAGTAATTATATTCTGTCTACCTGGTTTTCCTGTGGGGCTTTGAATTAAAACAATACGTAATCTTCTCTAAGTTGTGAGGCAGTGTGCCCGAGCTACGGCCAAGAGACTTTATATTTCTGCAGTAGATGAACTAATTACCATTATCCCCAGTGCCTGCATAATCTGAAGTAAAAATATCTCCACTTCTTCTGTGTCTGCACCTTCTGGGTCCCAGAAGGAAACAATATTTCTTAACTCAAAAGAAGTCTTTCAAGTCCTATCACACTGATACTCTTCTCTTTCACTTTTTCCTTCACTCCTGCTTTTCGGGCAGAGCATTCTAACTGTTTTATTATTTATTTGAAGTAGTAAGGCTTTTTAAAATCTTGAGCACTGGCAGAATGGCTTTTTCTGTGATCCCTTGGTCTTCTCTATCGTACAGCAGCTGTGCTGACGTGGGCTGCAGCCACCCTTGTACCCTCCCCAGGGCTCTGTGAGGAGCCGGGTGGAGAAGGTCCCTGTGGCTGCCCATTTCACAGCAAGTGCATGACCTTCTTCAGCAACACAAACATGAGGTGAAGGTGGATGTTAGCTCAGGGCAGCTGTGGACGAAACGTTTGTGTTTTAAACGGGCTAATTGCTTACAAAACTCAGGCATCATCTGAAGAAAATGCTGTTTTGTTTCAGGATCCCATGGAGAGGGTCAGAAGAATGACGTGGTCATCAGACATGTGCCTTCTCCCTTGCAGGAGTTAATGTCCCTGCATATCACAGCTGTAGGATTAGTTACCCTTTCTCTGGTCTCTGCATGTGCACTCTCAGGGACACCCTTACATTTATGCTGTCCATGCCTAATTGCATAATTCCCCTTCTCTTAAATGAGGATCCAATTACAGCTTTCCATGTATGCCAACTGCTCTTACCCCTTGGCAAGTTTGGCCATTTCCCTTTGAGAATCAGCAACCGCTAGTACACAGTGGCCAGCCAAAATTATTGAAACAACAGTATTTATTATTCATACAGCAGCAGGAACACAACACTAAAGAAAAAAAAAAAAATAGCCCAAACTAGCAGCACTTTACGTGCAAGTCCAACTCATCCAAAGCTCAGACATCAGTGATGACAACTGAGAGAGGCCCATCCCAACCAGCCACCCCAGGGTGCCGCTGACTCTGTCTCCAAAGCTCAGAGAGACTGAAGTGCTTGAGCACTCAAGCAACTCTTGAAAATGGGACTCAGACATATGTGAGTCACCAAGCAATATTCTGCCCAACTGCAAGCCAGACTAACGATTTATGCCTTTGACAAAAGCATGGAGTAAGTGCACACATATGTACTCTCTTGTTCTGCCTGATCAAAGTTTAGATAAAGTTTGAATAACTTTGTCCTCTTTTAATTAGTGATTTCATACGTGATTGGGTGGTTCCAGATGGAAGTTTTCTCTTTCAAAACAGGCTAGCCTACAGAGCTCTGATTTGGTCGTTCTTGCTTCTTCCTTATTAACAGCAAAGAGATTTTTGTCCCCGTAAATAATGCAGTCTTGTCCCAGAAGACACTACTTTGATGCTGTGTTGACAAAAACTTCCCTATGTAGTTTTTGAGACTGTTAGCAACCACTGAGTGTGGCACTGCACTGCCAGAAAAGAGCTGTCTTTCTGCCAGTCATTTTTTCTACTGTCCTAGTGCCTCAGTGTTAGCACAATTTTTTCCCTGTTATTGCAAATTGTTGAACCTTAAAAAAATTAATTGCATATACACTAGTGATCACTTCCATAGATAGAGCCTAAGGCAAAACACACAGATAAAATATTATGCATCTTCTTCTGACATTTTCTGGTGGATGCTATCCATGAAATTACAAATAAAATCACCAGGACCAGCTGCTCATTTTATCTGTGCCCTTCTAATCAGACAAGCTCTTAAAGTCTCCTTAGTCAAAAGTTTTCTCTGTTCAGGCAGAATCTCTGCAGAGTTATTCAAATAATATTATCAATTTATTCCATGATTCTTATATGTAATGTATGTAATATACCTATGTGTGTATATATATACACATATATATTCTGTAGTATAATTATTATATAGACCATCTAATATAAAATAAATAGCTATATTATTATATGTTATAATCATTATATGCAGGTATATAATATATGTTGTATACAAGTACATATTATATGAAATATATATTATGTACCTGTATATAACCTATATACAGGTGGTTCATGTATTACTCCTTTTTGCTGCTCAACCATCACTACATTTGTCTTCACTGGGCTTCATTTTGCATGCACCCATCCTTAGAAGATGATGTAGAAACATCTGCAGATGTGGCACAGGTTCAAGCTGCACCTCTGTGTGATGCAGAGATCATCTTAGCTCTTGAAGTCACGTGTAGGATGGGTGCAGCACTGGGTGCAGGAAGCACCTCTGTTGCCATTGGAGAAGAAAGAACTACAAGCATCAGGATCTGGGGAGTAAAAGCAGAATAACTTTTAAGTCCAGTAGACTTTAGTCTGAAACTTTTGCTTGTTTATAATGAAATAGTTCTCCTGAAGAATAATCCGAACTACCAAGGAGGAAACCTAGATCTGATATCTGACCTGTCAGCACTAAACAAGAATTGATGCTTAGTGAAGAAAGTGAAGTATCTCAGCTAGCCCAATATGAAACAGGTCAAAATCTTAACCTAGATATCCTACCCTGCCAGGAGCTAGTCTAATACCTTGAAAAACAAGATTTAATTCATCACCCGTCTTAATACTGAACCCATAAGGTATAATAAGGGATCTAAGACTTTTAGATATTATTTTTTTTTCTAAATCCATATTTTCTTAATCGATACTGCTGGTAGGAAAGTTCACTGGGAGAGATGGATTCTGTGTGAAGGAAAAATGGCATAATCTTTCTGCAGCAGTGAGCTGCATGCATATCTTGCTGCTCCCCACTAAAATAATAGTCACTGAAACCCTGAACATAAAGGTCTTTATGAAGTGTTTATTGAGAAAGAACATATCGTACCTGTAATTTCTAAAGCAAAATGAGTAGGCTGGTTTAAAGCATTTTGAAAATAAGTATGAAAAGTTAACCTTATATGCCACATTTGAGCTGTTCCTGAGTTATTCCAGTAGAGATAATTTAGAAAATAAGTATTTGCAATGGGAGACTGCAGCATGATATTAACTTATGTGAATGCATTATAATAGTCAAGTATTTAATCATATTTCAATTCTTGTAAAACAAAGAACATTTTCCAGCATTGTCTGAACTGTGCTCACTGTAGTCAATGGGTGTTCAGCTCCTTTACATGAGAGAATTGAGTTCACCACCCTGCATAATGAAGACCTACTGTATTTTAGACTATGACTCAGCAGGTGATTGAATATTATCTGCTTCACGGAAAAATACAAGTAAAATGAGCTCTTCAGCTGTAAATAATTCAGCCATAAAAGAGAAAGCTAATGTATTTCTTAGGTAACAGTCTCAGCTCTGCTGCTTGCTGCACTGATTCTCCCTACCCAGGCCTGGATTTCATATAATCAGACACCCCGAAAAGGGAATGTTTGTGAGGTTTTTGTGAAAAGTCTCTTCACTAAACTAAGCACTGACATTCACATGAAGAGTCTGGTGCAGAACATGGCCTGACTGCATTTTCTTCTCCCCAGCACGATGGGAAGAGAGGGAGTACTGGAATAATCTTCTTTGTCATCTAGAAATAGCTCTTCCTTCTTTACCTTCCCCCTCTAGAGTTAATCTGCGTAGTTTGACAGCCCTACAAATACTCTCACAGGCTTCAGCAGACTTTGTTTTACATTCACGATGCAAAATTAAGGTTTTAGATTATGTTTTTGTTTTAGGTTATCCGTAACATAAAAAAGCATTAGACATCAAAGTAATCAACTAACCCCTTTACCCAGAGCCATTCAGATCTATCATTAAAACACCGTGAGGTTCTGACAGATGCTACCATGACAGATTTCTTTCCTCCCATGTGGTTTTCATTGCCAAAGATTTTTTTTATTTGGGTCATAATTGCATTTGGGCTTTCAATGGCATGTACTCAAACTGCCTTATTTTGAATGTTAATTTCCTGAAAATGATTGAAAACCGATCCATATCTTTAATCTGTGGCAGGTGCTTGGCTACGGCAGCCTCCTTTTGTTGTTGTAGCCATTGACATGCAATACGTGAGCCAGGAAAATGTCTGGTTCCCATGGCTATCTGCCCAACACTGGCCTTGTTAAATATCGGGTATCACCTAGCCAGATTTTGAATGTTTGCAATCATTTACTTGTAATGCTGCTTCTTGCCTGCCACCATTTCATGGGGCATCTCTTCAGCATTTTCAGCCTCCCTTTGTTAGCACTCGGTCTGTGGACAACCCACCCTGCATCCTGTCACACCTTGATGAGGCTTCTCCAAAACCTTTCATAAAGCCCATCAAATACCATGGGCCACATCTGTGCTGCCGGGTGCCTGAAGCATCACCGTAACACAGCTTGTGCTTGAACTGCCATAGTAGCAGTGGTAAAATACACCAGATAAGGAGATGGCATTTTGGTCAGTGGAACCATAAGAAATTCATCCATTCACGAAAATAACATGTTTGTGGGATTTTTTTTTAATATATATTTACATGCACACACATATATGTATATTTATGCTAATTTGCTTTCCTCCTTTGCAGCTCAAGTTACTCCCAAGTTACACAGATGAGGCAAAGTTTGTGGGAAGAAGTAATGTTTTTTATGAAACCAAGATAATGTACCAGAAAAAGTAAACAAGGCTTCCTGTATACAGGCCCTTCTTTGGATCTGAAGCCAAGGTGTTCATACAACACGATTTTCAAATATAGCCACAAGAACTCAGTCTTCAAGACTGGCACACAATAGTTAACTCCTCTAGAACCAGCCAGACCACTACAAAAAACATGTGAGGGCCCTTCTCATGAAATATCAAGATGTAAAATAGAACACGTCTGTATAGAAAATGCTGTATATGCCTACACAGCATACAGCTATCCCAGGCAGAGATGATGGCTCTGGTTTAGAAAGCAGAATTAGTTAGCTTTTTCATAGTACATTGACAACTTTTCTACAGCAAGCTTGCATCTCCATACTTCTGAGTAGTACAGATGTGCTCCATAAAGTCCAATGTAGCTTCATTCCAGCTTAAAATTTGGTAGGTACTTACACACGCTTTCCTGGATTATTTATTAATAAAACACTTTCACTGCACCCTACCTGTTAAAAGAAGACCGTAATAATCCTGGAGATGGGAGAAGATACTGCTTAAAAACAATTTCAAAACACTTTAAAAACACTCTACCTGTCTCTTAAAAATGTGGAAATTATTGCTGTCAGCCTGTTTTTCACAGGTCAGGAGTGAAAATGCTTTTGCTTAGCATCTTTCTCCTCTTTTTCTGGCCCATCTCCAGTCCCATCTCCTCAGGATTTCTTACTGATTGCAAATAGGCATCTGCAATTAAAGTCATTTGAAACAACCTGTTTTCACACCAGTTGACGGCAAGCTCTACAGCAGTGTCACAACCTGTTCAAACAGTTTGAATATATTTGATTTCTTCAGTTTTTAAAGAGCCATCAGGAAAACTGATTGTTCCCAGCTAATTGCAGAGAGAGAAAGGAGAAAGGGAAGCTGTTTGGTAATAAAGAAAAATGCTCTGATGTCTAGATAGACGTCAATCATGATAATGCATGAGGTTTGGTCTGATTTGGCAAATTTGATCCTGTACCAAGAGGCTGTACAAACTGAGTCCAACTCATGACTATATCACGGCAGTCAGCAAAGTAATGCCAACCATGCCAGCAGTGGAGCTGTACATATGCCTGACTCAGCCTTTCTTGGCACCAGGTCTAACTAATTTCTCTGTCCTTTCACGTGTACCTGGTGCCCCTCGCAGTGTCTGAGAGGCTGCTGCCACCACTGCCATTGGACTTCAGCTATTGCCTTGACTTTGCCCACTGGACAGGCACAACACTGACTTCTGCAGTGGTGCTCTCTTCCAGCTTTGCTGTGCTATTAGAGACTTCTATATTACACACTAAGGATAATACAAATAAGAGGAGGGAGGAAAGCAGTTTGGGGAAGGTGCATATTATCTATGCTCTTTTTTTTGCCACTTGGAGATCCTAAAATTTTTTTAAGGCTTCTTTAGAGCAGAGTTTTCCTTAAGCAAAGAATGTAATTGTCCACTGGACTATCTCATTGTTAAGCTGCTAAAAAGTATAGTCCTAGCTAAGCAAGGCGTTGGGCTAGATGTTCTTTTGCACTGGGCTTCTTGGAGGGTTTCATAATAGTTTATTTTAAAGGAATTCTGTCTGTATGTCTGAGCACAGGAGAGGAGGGAGACTCAAACTTCGCTGCAGTTCTGAGCTTGGCAAAATGTGTTTGTGATCTACAGATGTTCCTCCTCTGTCTCTTGCAGCATCTTAATGATGTGGCTCACTAAGCTCTGCCACTTGGCCCTGAATTTTCCTCTCATGCTTCCTCTCAGCTTATTTTCACCTCATTCAATAACTATTAACATAATGCTGCTGTTAGAAGCCAGTAGGGGCTCATTGCTGCTGCTTTCTGCCCTGATGCAGTCACCTATCTGCATAAATTGAGCCAGTAAAGAGAAGGCAATTTCTAGGACACCAAGATTTTAACAGCCAGATTTGTGCCTGGTGTAAGTCAGCTTTGCCCTGTGCTATGGAGTTTTTCCAGCAGTAACTGGTTTAGCCCAGGTGAGGAGACGTTGGATAGATTAGAAAAATTCAAAGCAATTATTCTTTATTTCTTTTTGCCTTTCCCTGCAGCATCTCCAGAGGTGCCATCCGCTCAACATCTGGGTGCAGACCTACCACAAAAAAAAAAAAACAAAACAACACAAAAAACAAAAAAAAAACTAAATAAAAAAAAAAAACAACCAAAAACAAAACACAACAAAAAAAACAACAACAACCACAAAAAAAAAAAAACCACACAACAAAAAACACAACAACAACAACAAAACACGTCACTTCGTCCAGCTGTGCCTAGTTTCCTTCAGTGGTGAAGACTCAAGAGTCCTGTCTCTCAGGAATGGCCCTCCTTGTACTTGGCAAGTACTCTTGACCCTTGGGGTGTTGTACTGGGCCATGGCAAGAGTTCCACGTGGCCCTGATATTAAATGTTTTTTGGAGAACTAGTCATTAACACCTAACACTCGAGCCCCAGTTCAGCGGATGATGAATGCACAATTCATTTTTAAACATGATGATTCAGTAGTGCTGTGGCAAAACCGACATTGAGGTGTTTCTTTTGCTTTTAATTCCTGCTTTAGTGTGCCAAAAGATCTTGCACAGCAGAAAATTAAAAAAAAAAAAAAAGGAAAAGGAAATCTCCATGTTAACCTCAGCAGAGTCTAAATTCTAGGTTTTGCTTTTTGGGTAGTGATGCTGTAAATTAGGGTGACTGGGACTAGGGACTAGTGTTAAATAGTTGTCATGAGCAGATGCTGTTGTGGTACAAGCAAGTGATCCAGCATCACATTTCAGAGCCAACCATGTTACATTGGTGAGGAAGATGGGCCAAATTCATCCATTATGCAATTTATGGCCTTTTTGTCTCCAGATTCTTCATTTATTTTTTATATCTGCCAAGAGGGTAGTTTAGAGAACATCACACTGTCATAACATTGTATTCCACTGGCACTATTCCTTAATTGTAGTAATAATACATAATCAGCCATATATGTGTGCATTAATATACTAGCTGCATAGCTTCAGCACTAACTTCTGCTACACCAAACAGTCATGCTTGGCTGACTTATCACCTGAGCTGTGAATTCCTTCCTACTACATGCTTAGGTTATACAGTGTTTTTATAATAGGAGCCAATGATGTTTCTGTCAGACAGCTGTGGGGTTTTATTGTGGAGTCTATAATTTTTGTACAATGGGATTTTCAGAGGACCAAACAGTACAAGGCTGCAGTGCATTAATGGGCTGGAAAAGGGTGAACTCCTGGCACGCTGACCAACCCAGAGGAGTTTAAGGACATCTAAAACTATCACTGTCTTCATCTCCAGCTGCATGTGCTCAGGGTCTCAGAGAATAAGCCCTTGCTTTTGAGATGACCGGAGTCTGCTGGAGATTTTGCTGTGACATCTTCTCCCAAAGACAGATGTTGGACCCGTGGGAGCAGGCATTGCTCCCTAAGCAGAGGAGAGCAGCTACCGAGTGGGAAGGAAGGACACAAAGAAGAGTCAGAAATATTTTTTTTGGTAAAACCATTTGTCTGCAGGAATGGTTAGGCAATAATTAAAAGGCAAGGGAGGGAACTTCTCAGCTACCCAGCATAGGGCAGCTTCAGCTGGTCCCAGCTACTGACCGGGAACGTGTGTGATTTAATGTCATGCTCCACATCCCACTGTTCATCTACTGCCCCCACCCAAATTTAAGCTTTTGAGCATGGGCCTACAGGAGCTAAACCACACACCACAGTCGCACTACTAGGGTTACAAACTTGCCTCTGAAGCCACTGAGAGCCAGCTGAAAAAAGGCCAGAGGTATCTGTGAAGGGTAAAAATTGTTTCAAAGAAAAGCGTGCTACAACGTGCACTTGTGCTAGAAGGGTACACCACCAGAGGAGCTAAAAATTATGCTAAAAGAAAATAAATCGAACAACAGAGAAGACCAACAACTTTTATCCATCTCTGCAAAAGCCTTGAATGACATCTGCTGAATGACGGTGCAACTCCATTTGCGAAGTCTTATTTTTAATTGAAACAAATATCTACAAATGACATGCAGAATAAATGGGTGGCTTTTTGCTCTGTTTTGCAAAGGTGAAGTGCAGGACTGTGGAAGCGGGTGACATTGGTGAGGGGACTAAATTTGAAAGGATAAAGAAAAACGAACGGGGGAGGAAAAGAGAGGGAATTGGAAGAAATGGAGCAAGAAGAACATTATTTTGTGTAAATTAAATTTAAATAGAAAAGGATGACACTGGCTCTGATCTTGTCATGCTGAAGTATTTTAAGGCCAACAGTAACAAGAGAATTATATATAACATGAGTACCCCAGGAGTGTCAGGTCCACCTTTTTTCTTTCTAATAATAAAGCTGCTGATGCACGTTTGTCAAGAAGACAAATAAATACCCTTTATATTGACCAAAAATGGTACCCTTAGTCACTTTACATCTTCAGAGTTCACCTGCATCAAGGTGAGGAACAATTAAGTCTACCAAAAAAAAAGGCAAGAAAATGCCTCAGAAATGTTAGGTTGCCATTTGACCTGTCTTTCAAGTCTCCTTTAATAGCTGGGCAGAGCAGAGGGTCCTTTGCTGTGCCTTGCTGGTTTGGGGCTGCTGTAGAAGTTGATTTCTTACACTCCAGACTAATCAGCCAGCCAGAGTTGCAGAGAAACTCCATCTAAACAGCGACAGCCATAAAGGAAAAGTGTGAGGTCCTTCTGCTGGAGGGTTCTCATGGGTGCTGGCATATGCATGGCGGGTGGGTTCTTCCTAAGGGCCTTTGTCACTTAAGAAACAGAAGAAAGAACACAGGAATATTCAATCATGTGCGTAAGATCTGGCAGCATTGAAAGAACAATTCCTGCTGTTCCCAGAGAAATGCCACACAGTAATGCTGTCGTTAGGCATGGCTCAAATTTCATCTGATGTTGTCACATGCCAGAACCTACCAAGACAAAGATGTTTACCTACTCCAGACAACTGCACAAAGGCACACAGTTGGGTGGGCCACTGATGCAGGCAGTCACAGGGCAGGCATGACGTGGGACAGGTAGCAGCCTCATCGGCAATTGGTTTGTCGAATGGAAGACAGGGAAAATCTTGCCTGTGGTCTCACACAGGATGGCTCAGCAGGCTTCAAGGAAGAAACAGCAATAAATTATTAGTTTTCAGGAATAACGGAACAGCAGTTAAAGGATGACTTGTGACTCTAAGGAAAACTGTACAACTCGCTGCCACGGGATGTTGAACTCAATGGTATATATTTGTTAAAAAATATTTGGACTCATTCATTGACATTCAGTTATTGTTAAACATGACAGTTTGGATGTAACTAACTGCCTTGCCAGAAAGTGTCTGAACACTGTCAGATGTTCATCGTCAGATGTGACTCATTTCATTCTGGCCCTTTCCCTTGCACACTTTTCTTGTGAATTGTCTACTGCACAACAGCACAGCTGGGACGCTGGACTAGATGGAGCTCTGGTCTGACCTGTTGCCTTTCTCCTGTTCTTATGAGGGCAAATCCACATGCCATACTAAAGGCATAAAATGGCTACATGGCTGCATATATTCATTGCAGTAAATGCCCTGCTGATGCATGTACCCAGATACTGAGGGGTAGGTGCCCTTCAGCTCTCCAGGGGTCTGAGCAGAGAACATCTGTCAGCCCTGAAGACCACACAGACACATCCTTAGGCAAACAGATCCTTATCGCAGAGGCAAAGTTATTAGTTGTTCCCTTGTCTGCGCTTGAGGGAACATAGTTATAGCCCATTGCCTCCTGCCTGAGCCCCTAGTCCCTCAAAGCCTCCCCTGTCTGCTTTGCTTCATGCAGCACAAACAGCCCTGCTGAACTTCTATCAGGCAACTCACAGTGCGTAACACTGTCAGAGCAAGATTTTGTAAGTCCATGGCTTAAAGCTGCAACCTAGCTCAAAAAAAGCAATTATTTGTACTGTACAATTCCTAACAACGTATTTTCCTATAGGAGTAGTACTGACTTTTGACTAGCCCGTGTAATGATCAGGCAGTTATACTCACAATTGATTTTCCCATCCCAGAGAGGCAGTTGTACATATAACCAAATACTTCTTCAATACCGTCTGGAAGGAGGAAAACATGACAAACTGTTTCTAGCCAAATGTAGATATTTGACTAAAAATTGAATAGAAGCAGCAATCTTCAGTGTGGATTAAACCTTTGAGAGAGCTCTTTTTAATCTTTTTCCTGTTTGGGGAGCCCTATGTATTGTCCAGTGGATGCCTTTATGGATGGATTAAATCTAAGCCCACTGGCAACTAGCTTGCTGGGTTTAATTGCCTTCCACAGGCCCTTAGGCACAGTCTTTGTCCCACTGACCTGTGAACACAGGCTTTGGATTCACTACTGTAATTCTTAAAAGTGTGGGAGGACCTTGGTGTGCTGAGGGGGTGGAAGCATGGTGCAGCATTATGAATCTCCTCATAAATTCACCCCTCAGATGTGGTATCATGTGCAAAGCTTTCCTTCCCCACCGCATGAACAGGAATTGATAAAGTGGAAGACCTCCTTTGCCAGGCGAAGGTGGAAGGTGTGGTGCAGAGAGCAGCCTCGTTCAGGGGCAGTATCCAAATCTGGATCAGATTGTCACCTTTTTTACCAGACAAATATGAAATGAACAAACATCCTGTGTTAAAAAAGGATTTGCTAGCAAGATCAGGGAACGAAGGAGATGCTAACAAAACCCCATGCCAATTGCATGAGAAGGGACCATTACAGAGCCAGGCCTGTCGCCCTGGAAAAGCAAACTGCCCCAAATCTCTTCAGTTCGGACAGACTGCTGCCTTCCTGTCCATGGTGTTGCTCCCGGTGTGCAGAGGAGTGTGAGATGCTCCTTTTGCTGGGTCTGACATTGACACCCATCCACCTACACCCGTGGCCGAGCTGCCGGCAAGCCCCGGCGGGGCTGGGGGCAGTGGGCAGAGGGGCGGCAGGGCCAGCAGCAGCCTCAGCATCTGCCACGCCTCTGAGGGGCTTGAAACAGGAACCTCGGATGGAAGGATCACCAGGGCTCTGGCCACCTTTATTATTTTTTGTGCTTAGGTCTTCCTCCTCTCCCCCTCTGCTACCTGAGGCTCAGTGTGGCCCTGTAGGAGTGAGGGTGAACGCACGGCCAAGCCCCTGTCCAGGCAAATGTGTCCTACACCAGACCCAGCCTACAGCAGAACATCCCCAGGAGTTTTTTCTCTGCCTCCAGCAAGGTTCAGCTCGAGGACTTTTGTAGGAAAAACATGTAGGTTTGTTTTATAACAGCCCTTCACCGTAACTTGTGGAATCGCTTTCTGAGTCCGTGATAACATTTAGCACCATCACTGCTCTGAGGCCCAGAGAAAATCTTTGGCTGCGCCATTTGCTCGGCAGTGGGTAAAGCATGGCTCTTTTCTGTCTGTTTTGGACCTGCCACTGAGTCGTTACACCTGATGATCCCATTACCTGCAGGGCAAATATTACAGGCTTTCTTGGATTTTTTTTTTTCTTTTTTTTTTTTGCTATTCATTTGCTTGCAGACAAAGGTTTGGAGAAAGATGTATTCTCGTGCCCTCGGTGACTGCTGGAGGTGCCCTCCTTCACTGATTAAAGACGACTGGAAGTGGAGAAACAGATGTTGGATGCAGATACCCAAAGAGGAGGGGAAAGAGGAGCAGGAAAGTGGAGCAAAACAAAGCCGGAGTGAGATCCTATTACCCTCTGTCAATACATCCAGTATTGACATCAGGGAGGCAGAAAAACAGTGTAAGGTAATGGACAAAGCCAGTAAAAACAAACAGGTACACCCTGCCTATGAATAAACTTAGGCCACAAATCAGAAGAATGTTTCCAGTAATGAGGAGAGTGAAGCTTGGGAACAGCATTTGGAAGGAAGAACAGGGATGAAGTTTATTACAGTTAAGGTGGAGATTGACTGCTTTCTGCAGCGCATATATATCATGGTAGCCAGTAGTCACAGCAGGCACTTTTCTGGTACCTACACAAAACCTTTTACAAACCCCTATGTTGTTACAAGATACAGGAGTCCATAAACCTGGCTACAACCAAAGGATTGCAGTTGAGCAGAGCAGAAGCTTCCATAAAAAACATGCAGCTAGGAAAACATCTGCTACTGTGAGACAAGTTCTTCGATGATGTGTCATGTTTGAGATATGAGGGGGAGTTTCGAGATGTCTGAGGGGAACCCAGAACCTGGCAGCATTTCCAAAATGACATGCAGTCTTACCAGCATAAGTGTCTGTTCTGCCACTGAATCTCTGATGCTGAAAAAGCCTTGTGACAAAAACAGCATAAATGCAATACGGGTCAGTGGCATAGGTGTTGCTTTTGTTTATTAGAATGTGAAATGAGTTTTATAGTTTTTTGTCTATTATGATTATTTCTGTGTGTGGGTATAAACATGCAGTTGCTTGAGCTTTCTGGTTAGGCTGTTATTGCACAGCTTTAGAAAACTAAACACACAGTGTCAACAGAGCAGCAAGTAGACAGGTAAAGGGAGGCTTGATGTGTGTCTACAGTCCATCACAAATAAGAAAGCACACCACAAGATGTCGAGACTTGCCCAAACTGCAGCTGGAGTGAGACTGCAGGCAAGGAGCTGGGACTTAAGGGCAGACCTGCCACCCGTCTGTGAGGGTGAGCAGTCCTGGGGGTAACTGTCACCAAATGTATATGGAGTTGGTTGCTCAGGTCTGGTCTGTTAAGAAGACAGCAACAAACTTCTGAGCTGACAGGGCTGACATGTGGGCTGCTGTCCGGACCTTCTGAAAAATGAAAGGCTCACACTTGAACTCATAATTAAGGGTAACAGGGACCGATCCTCAAGCTGTCTCACTCAATAATTCTTACTGATATCCAGAGCCATATTTAGGGGTGGTTCCTGTCATCATCTGAATGTTGTCCTTTCTCTCAGGAGCCCAGATCCACGGGCTGCAGTGGGGTGAATTGGGGACTGCAGTTTGGCCGTGCTGCTTTCACTTCTGCAAGAACATTCTTGCAGCTTCTTCCTGCGAAGAGTGACAGAAAGGCATCATGATGAGTAACAGCTTCAAGTTGTCCCATGTGAAGCCATAATTTTCTTTTTAATTGCAATTTAGTATTCTGGTTATATACTATATGTACTGTAGTTGCATGGTTTTAATCATTCACCCTGTCTCCTCCATGCTTCCAGGCAGCGTTTTTCACCCTCCTCATTCTAGCAGATCTCTTGTGCTACATGCTCATTCAGAAAGTATTGGGAATAGGTTCTCAAGCCATTTGAGAGTATTGTTATCACTCAGGAAACACTTCAGAAACATTTTTAGAAGCTTATTTCATGAGATGAAAAGCCAAGGAGTGAGCTACTTATCCATGACTCCTTCAGTCATTTTAGTCATTTCTCATTAAAATTCAATTTGAGTGATGTGATGGGAGGACATTAGTGTACTCAAGGAGTTAGAAAATAATCTAAGTAGTAGACTGTACTATAGGTATATCCAAATCTGATCACAATATAGGGGCAATGTCAGCTATTAAGAGAGAGATCAGGCTTTGAGGTTAAAACACTATAAAGGTGGTAAATCTTCATCTCTCTGTCCACATCTACACCACCTCTTGGTGGTGGCCACCTGTGAAATGCAGAAAGTGTGTGAGGAAGGGGATGGGGTTTTGGGGACCAGTCCTTCCTACACCTCTCCTGCCCTTCTCTGTTTGGGGAGAAGTACCTGGGATGTGTTTTGCCTGGGCTGGACTCCTGGTGTAGGTTTTACTGGGAAGTGCAGTGCTAAACAGCAGCAGGTGTACACCTCCAGGCCTCAGGAAAGGCTCTGGCTGTGCAAGTCTTCAGGAGGAGATTTCTGCTGAACGACCAAATTGTGACATGGGTTTGGTTCCTTCTGGTGAGCCCTGGGGCTTAGAGGAGAATGAGTAGGTTCCTCACCACCTTCGGGTGATCCCTGCCAGCTGAGTACTACACGATGAGCAAAGGCATCCCTAGGGAGCAGGGGATCTCCTTATGAGGGGCAGGAGTGTTGCCAAGCCATGGTCAAGCACCCGCTGAGCAGTTTCTGGGCCCGGATTTGTAGCCCTGGTGCCTCATGGTGCCCTGCAAGCCCTGCCAGAGCTGCTCAGGGCTCTGCCCCAGCACCATCCTGCCATCCCGCTCTGCCTCAGCTAGACACCACCGCAGGCATCACGTGGATTTTGGGTCTGTGGGGCTTTGCAGCTTACTCGGCTCTTTAGGACAGGTGACAAAAATGTGCAGAAAAACACGCTCTTGCTCCAGCACACCCTGGGTCAGTCCCAATTACTTCTGCTGGCAGGGGCCCTCCAGGACCCCTCTCCTGTATGTGCCCTCCCAGAGACTAAGACTGCTGCTTCTTTTTCATCTTCTCTTTGCTCGCGGTTTGGGTTCTCTTTCCATTAAAGAGAGGATTCAGTGGGTAGGGACGCATGAAAAATTAAAATGTGTTATTACTTATTCCCCTTTTGAACCACTTCCTTCCCTGAGGGTTATCTGCTTCTTAACTCTACCTGGTGACAGGGGTGCATTGTGTGTTGCTTTCATTAATCTCCATCCCACGCAAACCTCACTGCTCAGGGAGGTTATCAAAATTAAAATATCAGGCTTTTGTCTGAAAACATTTCCTTACCCATTATCACACCAAGGATTATGAGAGTTGAAAGAAATGGGGAGATCGGTGAGGGGCGGGAGAGGGAGGGACAAGAATTTTTACACAGGAAGGGGGAAGAGAATTTTTTTTAATTGGAAAATGTGGTGATAAAAATCACAAAATTAATGAAGTGGGAGAACTCAAGGTCAGTGCAGTACCTGAAGACACTTTAAGCACATTTTCTAGCTTGGTTTCTTATGAAAACAAGCCAGTCTGTGCACGTCTGTTTGCTTTGCCATTCCTCTTTTTGTGATTTTCAAACCATTCGGCAGACTTCGGTCATACCTGAGAGAGGAGTGGAGGTTTTCTAAATAAATTAATTTCTCGCCGTCTCATAAAATAGCTACTGGCAGAGAGATGGGATCAGGCTCAAGCAATTGTGTTGTTTTCCCAACTCACTGTGCTCTTAGCTCTAACTTTTAAATCTTGCACAGCACCCTGCGCCTTACCACTAAACTCTCTGTGGGAGGGCGGCTGCGAGGGAGAACAGGGCTCGTTTCATAACTAATGGGGTTGGTTATAACTAAAGGAGCAATTAATAGCTCAAGGGGAACTACTGTCTTGTAGTTCAGTCAAAAAAGTCGCTCAAGCAACAGAAACAAATCTGCTGGAAAGTCAGTTTCATTACTTCTGCAGCTCGTAGAGCTCTTTGGCTTTTTTACATCATAGCACACCAAGCTAACAATGGCATCTCAAACAGCCTGGAGAATGGAACTTGGAAGCAGAAAGCTCCTGCCCTGTGAATGGCTCCAGGAAGATGAAATCTCCTCCTCCGTGTTTTTGCTCCGTGCCTTAGCTGGCAGGCGGATTGGCACCAGAGGGCAGGTGTTGGTGTCCAAACCTGGCAGGCCCCCCGGGGGCCAGGCTGGGCTTGCTGTGTCCTGCCCTGCTCAGCTCCTGGGGACGCTGCCAGATGGGGGGGTTGCTTTTGGGTCCCCCGACCACTGCAAGTGCAGGCCTGCGGGTCTGCAAAGCTGAAGGCACGTGCTTTCCTTAGGGGAATGATCAGCCCTCCGAACAGTGCCTTTGCAGGGGCAAGGCCACTGCATAGCAACAGAAAGCACGTGCCTGACAGATTATGAATTATTAATTATTGATTCTGGTGGCAGCAATTCACAGATGTGACATCATTCTGGGGTGCATTAGGGGTCTGAGCGTCCTTTGGGGTATATTAGGAGTTAGATGACCCAGGGAACTCAAAGATATTAATGCATAATTTATTTTACAGGGGAAATAAGAAACTGGAGCAAGTCCATAAAATTCTGATCATATCCCATTTATTTTGTTGTGTCTCCCTCAAAATGGTATTCCAGTGGAAGTATTATATTGTTACATAAAGATACCAACATCCCACAGGGAACATTTTTCTCTGTGAGCAAAATCCAAAGTCATTGTACCTTAAATTAACAGCTAAGTCTTTTTTATTATTATAGCTCACTGAAGCAGAAGTCCAAAAATAAGAGGCAAAACAAAAAAGAGAAACCCAAAAGGCAAAACAGGCCACTGGGCTTCATTCAGTAACTGGAAAACAGCTTGAAACCCGGTGCTCAAAGAATCCCTCTGAAGCTCATCCTGGTAAAATCACACTTTCTCTCCTAACCCCTCCACCAGTAGCATGTCCTCCAAGAGTATCTGTCTCTGCAGAGGGGATTTGGTGGTGACATCACCTGCAGTGCCTGGCTGCTGGATGCTTTCTGAGGCTGAAAACCTCTTTTGATGCCAGCCTCTCTCTCATCTCTAGTGGGTATTCTTTGCTCTTCTTTTTTTGAGTGAATTGCTTTTGTTCCTCCTTTTTTTCCCCTCTGGTTTTGTTCCTCTCCTTTCTGCCCTAAATTGGACAGCTTTCTAGCAGCTTTTATCCTCCCTTTCTCTTTTTCTTACAGATTTTGAGTGAAAATGAAGAATGCACCTCTTAAGGGAGCCGGCTGCGTTGGATTTTGCAATTGGATTAACTCTTCGGTTGTCAGATATCCATCTATATAGCCCTTGGGGTAATAGGAATCACAAATTCTGTGCACCTTTACTGAGGACCATCTACTTCGGTAGACACACTTCAAAGTTTCTTCTTGCATTCATTGCAGACAGAGTGTTTTCTCAACGACACATCCATGGAAGTATTGCACTTAGTCTTTACGTATGGATCATATATAATTATACAGGAGATCAGTAGCTTTATTGCTAGATGCTACTCAACTAGGAGAGTCAATAACTGACACTTCTTTCTGATAACAGCTCCGTGGGACTGCCCTTGTGTTTGCGTTTGGTAAACCGGGTGAGACTGTCGCTTAACCCTCCATCCAAAGCAAACTTCTGCCAAATCTGCGCTATGTAGAGGAACACTTCAGAAGTGTTGATCAGGGTGGGCTTTCATATCATGTGCAGTGCATGAAAACTCCCTCCTCCTGCCTCTGCCCACAGGAAGGCTATTGGGATGGCAGCTTCATCAGACAGGGAAGGCTTGTGCTAGGGCCAGTGGTGCAACCTAAATTCTACCCTTCCATCCATTACACTGTGATCACTGAGTCCATGGTCACCCACAGGGCTGAGGGAATAAGCGGGGACCAGAGGGGTAACCGGGTTATTAGGGATTTGTGTCAGAAGCTGCAGAAGCCCCAGGACAAGGAAAGACAATCCAGCTAAAGCTGTTTATGCCACTGCCGTGGACTTGTGCATTGGTAGCAGATAAGCAACTTCAGACAAGTATCTGTTCTTATCAGTGGAGCATTAGCTACCACATAGTGAGAAAGAGAGGATGTGTGTATTTCTTAACCCTGAAAGCACGCCTATTTGTCTTGTAAGTATTTTCTGAAATACAACTCACAAAGACTGTGAGTCAACATAACACAGAGGCACAATCCATAGGGATATATCTGTGTACACATTATTAAGCATTAAAGGTAAAGTTAGATTAGCAATAACCCAAATAAAATGCATTGTAATTGAATCATTAATTTTAATAATAATAATAACCAGCACAATAATTTTGATTCCTTTTTCCTTTCACGAAGCTCTTATTATTCAGTGTGAGAATGATCAGAGAACTAGAAAACATGACCTGCAATGAAAGATTGAACTAATTGGTTCTGTGCAATCTGTGGAAGAGAAAATGAAGCAGAGACATGGTAATAGTTTTCAAATACATAAAAGGCTGCTGCAAAGGAGGGAGCCTTCCGTTTTCTGCATCCATGATGTATAAGAAAAAAACCAACAGGCTTTAACTGCAGCAAAAAAAGATTCTGGCAGAACATCAGGAAGCACATTGGCTCAGTTAAGGGCAGTAACCTGGGGAATAGCTCACTTGGAGAAGGCCTATCTGCAGGGTTCTTATAGAAGAGACTAAAGAAATGACCATCAGGCTGTCTGGCCTGCTGTGGGTGACATTTTATGGTCCTTTCCAGCTCTCTTTTCTATGATTCTGCATTTTACATGTATTTATGAAGACTGTTAATGTGATAGAAAGACTCCTCTCTCTCAGCATTGCACTTAATGACAATTCTGTTGTTGGCATCTGTCAGAAAGGGATTTGGACAATCAGGCTTTCAAGAACTGAGTACAATGCAGGGATTAATATTGCTGAATGTTTTTTTTTCTTCTTCATATGCTTCAATTTAAACTCACAGGATTATACTGTGGGTGAGTGATGTGTAGTACACACACTGTGTATAGTAGCCTCACAAACCAGAGCCTCAAATAAGAAAGAAAATTAATAATGTGTCAAGCACCTCAGGAGTATGCAACAACTTAAGCACTTGATGACAGAGGCATTTTATATGAACCCAGTACCATATCTTCAATTGGGATCATCAGGGCTCAAACATGCAATCATATTTTATAAATACCCTATTATATGCATTAGTAGAGTTCCCCTGCTAGCAAAGGATGACCTAGGGGTACCAGGCAAAAGCAGCCTCCCATACCGTGGGGTGCAATGGAAATCTAGGACACTTTTGCAAGATCACACAACAGCTTTACCCAAGGAGGTTGTGAGAAATGTCATGACCAGTTAAAGTACAAGGGAAATTACAAACCATGAAGAACAGTTGGTATGTTCACATCAGCCATTTTGAACTCTCCTAGATATTTAATTTTGAAGCTTTGAATTCTCCCCTGAGGGAACTGGTGTTTCTTTGCAGACTCTCAAAGTGACTTGGGTACCTAAATTAGCTCCTAAGTTATGTGGTATGAGAACCTCCCTGTGTAATTATCCTGGTATTTGTCTGCAATACTATGTTTAACATCCCAACTGATGAGCAATAATTTACTGAATCCAAAACTGATGATCCTTGAACTTCAGAGAAAATTGCATCAAGTAGCTGGATTTCAGTGATGTGGCTCACAACCAGTTTCTGGTCAGATCAGTGTGGCTCACAGCTGAAATATCTAGAAGCATGATCTTACTATCTTAGAGCCCAGTGACAGCTAATTCATGGGAAAAAGTTGCAAAAGGAGTATTAACTAGTTGTAAAAACTGACTCTTTTTTGCCAGCCTTGATTCCCTTGCATTCACTGTTTCTCATATGCCTGGGTTATGTGATATATAAATGTGACATACAAAGTGTATATGCTATATAGCACACACCTGGTTTGCAATGGATAGGTACTCTATGTAACTGCAAGCTGATTAGAGACCAGCGGATGGCCAACTGACTTGCAGACTGCATGGCTGTAAATAACTCTTTCTCAAAAGAAAGTAATCGAAGAAGGAAAAGGTGTTTCTGAATTTCACACAGCTCCTACCTAGAAAGCCGTATGTAAGCTTGATACACTGGGAAATCTGGAAGCACAGTGAGCCGTTACAATGATTGATCTCTCTTTTAACATGATGGGTAATGAAATGCCATGGTGGGATAACAGTCCAAGAGCTTGTTTGGAACAAACTCATTTGGCAGTCATTCTTCGCTGAGTCGACACCATGTAAGAGCCAAACAGGCAGAAATCAGCACATCCTCTCATCTCTTGCTGACCTACAGCACTTCACAGTCATTCTAGCAGAGGCACCCACAACTTCAATTTCTTAAATATTTAGGCAGGAAAACTTCCTAGGCAGAAATTTCCACCACAAGGTTTAAAGTACATAATAAGCCCACATCTGCTCCACATGGATACAAGAGTGAGGTTCCCTCAGACAAAGGTTTTTGGAAGCTATTAAAAGCACCCCAGCTTTTAGCCAGAAAATAAGCTGGTATTCAAAGTACTTAAGCACATACATCAAAGGCATCAGTACATGCTTAAAGTTAACCCCTTTCCTGGCCTTAATTGGTGCCTTTTCCTTCATATTTTTTTTTATAGCTACATCAAGGCCTTCTCCACAGTCCTGCAAGGTAAATGGAAGACTCCTACTGATTTCAGTGGGATCTCAATGGCAGCCTCGCTTGCTTAATCTTTAGTCATGGCAACATTAGCTTTAATATCTTTAAATAGTGTGTGTGCCAACCCTTAGCTCCATTTTCTGCTACCTCTCTGATTGATCTACATGGGGATTTGCTGTCATCTGTGGGTAACTGATGGACCTTGCAACAAAATTATATTGCTTGGCTCTTAACTGTCAAGAAACTTTATTTCCCTCCCTCATTATTTGAAGGGTTTCCAATTCAGGCAACAAAGTAATTAAGGGCACTGGATTTAACATTGACTGTAACAGGGCTATCCATCCAAATTTGACTTACGTTATCCAATTTTTATTTTTTTCCCTGCAGAACATTTACAAGGCCAGGCAGGTGTATTATCTCTGCATACCATTCATTATCAAGCATGACTGGAACAGGTGGCAACATACTGATGTGTGTTTAATGGAACAGACGTTTGAATACATATTTCAAAAGTGGGCAAATGATTTTCTTTGTAACGCTGTCAAATCATGTGCAGCGACAAATTCAGGAATATTCTACCTCATCCCAAACTGTGTCTCACTTTCATGTCTAGCATCTGCCAAATGGTATTTTGTCTTTCAGATTTTTGCAGTCTTCACTGACGCCTGCTGTCCATGCTTAGAAAAATGACATAAGTAGGCTTTGTATGTAACGTATTTGTTTTAAACCAACACATGGCCCTGCCTGGACTGAACGACCCTGTATGACTGTTGCCTTAGTCCTCTGAACCTTTCAGTCCATCAGCATTCGAAGCCAGTGGTGGTTGTATTTCTCTCCTATGCTCAGGCCCTGACCTGGAAATCAGGCCTGTGCCAATGTGCTTCTGCATGCCTGGGGAGCCTACCTGGTTTCAGAGGCTGTCCAGATGGCTCTGGCTGCAGGTGGAAGCATCACTGTGTCATTTCTCTTAACTGAGCACCCACTCAGTTCATCTGTCCTCTTCAGAAAGCTGTCATTCTCCTAGGTGCATGCTTTCTTTCTCCTAGGATAAACATGGAAAAGGGGTGAGGTTTGCATAAGAAGTGGAAGTTTATTAACACTATTGACATTAGGTGTGTTTAGATACTTAACCCAAGTGCTGGTGGCCCAGTTCTCTACATAATCAAGGGAAGGAAGTGTCCACTTCCAGTGTGGAACATCGAAGTGAAATGCCAAAAGCACTCTTTGGTAGATAGCACAAATGTTCCTTCAAGATTTCCACACTTAAAGCTTTTCAGCCTTCACTCAGTGCTAGTGATGCCCAAGTCTCTAATCCTTCAGTCTCAGATCAAAACTTCAGTTGTTTCAGCTGCAGCAAGCCAAAACCCTCAGAGAGTCTCATTGGCTTCAGCAGAATCATTCAAGCCTGTGTAACGCAAAGGTTGGGCTCTTTTCTTAAATCAAGCACAACTAAACTGAATCCATTTAAATTCTGAGTCCTTCATGGGTCTGAGAGTCTTAAGGAAAAAGACTCCTCAAAGGAGCCCACTTTCACAGAGAGGGATGGACAACAGCCTGTACACCTGATGAAGACCACATTGCAGACAATGACCCCTGCTGCCTTAATGTTACAGCCAACTGCATCTCATTGTCTTGAAACCACAAATAAGGGTTTTTTATTTTATTATCACCATTTTTGAGGCAAAACAAAATTTCTATTTAACTGAAAACCAAAAATAGGTGAAATTATTAATATTATGTCAGTTTTCGTAACAGCGATATCCAGAAGTGTTTAAATGAGCCAAGGTATTTGTAGTAACTGACCTAATTCTTGAAACCAGGGGATATTTTTGAAAAGAAATGTAATTAAATGTAGCTAGAAGATGTATATTTATGCAATATCAGATATTTCAGAAATTGAGTTATTTGTAATTCTATGTTTCAAGTACTTCTTGATTCCTTTGAACTTTGTTGTCAAATGCATAGGAAGTTAATTAAGATATTTCTTTCAGAATCAGATCACAGAGTGAGTTAAAACTATACAATTTATAAAACAATATCCATTGACATAAACTTCTCACAGTTCTGAAATCTGAATGCCACTGAGTATTGGCAATACTTTTAACTATAATTAATCCTTCCATTCACTTGTGACTTTCTTTTTCCTTAATCATGCTTCCACACTCTCAGCATAATCACTAGATGTATTTGCAAGCTGCGAGTTGTCAAAAGAAATGTCAAAACACAGTACGAACTGATTTTGGTCCACCTGAAACTGATGGAGGGAGTGGGAGCATTAGGCATTTTGAGCAGTATGGGGAAATAAAAAGACTTGAGAAAAATCAGTGACCATTGGGCAAGTTGGGTAACACATGGACCAAAGACTCCAAATCCATACAGGTAAAGGCTCCAACTGACAAACATTTTATTAAATGGTGATGGAGGTGACCCTTTTTGTTTGTTGGTTTGGTTTGGGTTTTTTTTTTGCTTTTGTAAGCTGGAAATGAGTCAAAACAAAAGAGATTTTTGTTCAGTGCAAACACTGAACAACTGTTTCATATGGATGCGCTACTATTTCCAGCTAGCTGCCTAGCTGAAGGAGCCTAATCTGGGCAGGCTGACAGCGTTTAGCACCTATTTCTTCTACAGCTGCCACTCATCAAAGCTTCTGATCTTTAACTTCATGTCTAAAGACAAGCGCTCTCAGGTGGTTCGAGACATTCCACTCTCATGCTTTGGAGTAGTTTCAAAAATGGTCATAAAGAGACAAAGAATCAAACAAATGCAGCAGAATGCTAACATAGAAAGATAAACACTTGGTCAGATCCCCTTTTTTACACCCTGCAGGTCCAACATAACATCAGCTGCTTCCTTAACTTTCTTCTGGATTCAGGAGTAGTGCAAAGATAATGATACCCTGAGAAGTAAATAGCAAAGAAGGTTTGGAGGCACGTGAAAGGAAAAAAAAAAAAAAAAAACACACAGAAAACAAACACAACAACAACAAAATTTTGTAGAATTGGTTATACCAGCTTCAAAATTAATAAGGAAATTGACCTATTGATAAATGCCAATCAACTTTAATCATCTGACTGGTGACTTAAGTGATCTTGTTATTCACAGACATGAAGAAGAAAAAGCAAGAAGTTGAGAGTTAATGAGCTACTTCTGTGTAGTTTCTTAATGATCTTTGGAAACTCAGAAGCAACTGGGAGAAAAAACTTTTAATTCATCCCTTTGTTTTTACAGTTACTTCAGAATTGGTATTTGGATGATGTCCTCACCTCAAGCTTCATGCAGACAACACAGCCTCTTCTTAGAAAACTGCTCTATCTTTTTTGACATGCCTTTCTGCTAGCTTTCATGGCCTTCACTCAGGGAAAAATCTCCATTTTGCCTGATAAAGGCTGGACTGGCTACCATCAATTACTGGAAATTTATTCAGCAACAAAATTATGTAGGCAAACACCAAGTTCTTTGATTCTCACTCAGTGATTTTATTCTCTAGGAAGGTCACTATTATAAGCAGTTGACTATAATTTATGTGCTTTATTTTCTCCCTGGCTAATTCATTAGCTAAGATGCCCACCTTTATTTACTACCCTTCAAACAAACTGGGGATTAGTTGGTTCCTGGGTAGCACAGGTCTGACCCCACGCACTGAACATGAGGCTCACACAGATGATTCTTTGCACTGTTGGCTGCCCAAATGTGGCTGACAGCTTGCTTACTGTGAGTTGTTTCTATCAGTTATTTGATCGCAATGTACCTGCCCGGTGATAAACTGATTTAAATGGGCATATTTCATGACTCTGCAATATCTGCCAGACTCTCTCCAGAAAAAAAAAAGAATATATAGCACACCACCTCTCACCCTCAAGAAAAAGACCCAAGAGACCCAAACAGCCAAAGGGCAAAGGACCCGGCCAAAAAAAAAAGCATTAAGATAAGAGCTGTTGACCTACCTCGAGCTCAAAATCCCAAGGCAAGGAGGTATCATGCTGACCAACAGTATGCCATAAATTTCACTGCCCATATGGCACAACAAAGAAACTTTGTGCTTGCCCTCCCTTATTTTCAAACGAATACATGAGCACTCAAATGGTTCTGTAAACTAAGTAGCTTATAAAGTGGGGTAGGAATACACATCAGTCAAACAAACCTGGCTTATGGGGAGCGACATCTGGACTGTGTGGTCCAGAAGGCCATATAAAGCAAAAATCTTGGTTCTCCATGGCAAGGTAATTGTGAAATACTGTTGCTTGATCTCAAAGATCTTTCTTGGGTTCACTCAGAAACGCTGTCTTTATAGGGGCCATATTTGGTGTGAGGTGCAAGAAGGTGTTTCTGGGGAAGGGCAGCAGCATGATGCTGACTGGTGGTTGGACCCTTCCCTCTGCTGCCCTCACCCAGAGCCTGTGCTGTCTGACTGGAGCCTCTGTTAACATCACCACTTCTCCCCAGCTCTGCTTCTTCCCTTACAAACAGGGGCCATAAATACGAAGGGCATTCAGCTCACATAGATTAAACCTAAATTCAAAGAGCAAAGTCTGTCAGACTGAATAAAACCGGAGGCTGTCTCGGCGCATAAGCGGAGCTGTACCTTTGCCTAATTTACAGTACGTTTTGAAATGTACTTAAATAACCGTCTTTTTCACTGCAGTCAGCTATAATGGTCATTAGAGTACTCTGCATCAGCTTTTCTTGATGCTCTCATGAGCCTGAATACTAGCAATTTATTACCCACAGGGCCATGCAGCTTCAATCTCCAGTGGCACAATGAGTTTTCTTTCATTACTGTAGAGACATTTTGGTTTGTTCATTCACCTTCCCTGAAGAGAACAAGACTGCCATGGTGAGAATTAAGTACACAAATGTTCCACGCTTTAAGATACACCTACCAGATTTTTCCCCCGCTACTTTGCAGGGTTTAGAAACAGACCGCATCATTTTCTGAAACCTGACAGTTTTTGCAAGGGCTGACCTGCACCTTCACTACACCTTCATGCCCACAACAAGCTGGGTAACATGAAGGGTCTGGTTATGACTTTCCTGGTGGAACCGAAACTGAGAAGGACACTCTGGAAAGCAAACACTTCTTACGTTCTCTGAGTGAGACGAAGGTCACCAGTGCAGCAGAGCAATTTTGTTACCCGAGTGATACACGTCTTTTGACACCGTTGGTGACTCAGGCCTCCTTAAAAGCAATGCTAAATGGTCTCTGCAGTCTCATAGGCAGTACCAGCTCACCCAGCGCCGGTATGGTTTTTCTGAGTCATCCACTCTTCTTTGAAAACTCTGCCTACATTTGAACTATTCATCTAAGATGCATCCTAACTGTAGACAGAAGGTAAACTAATTCATTTTTCTTTAGTCAGTCTGTTCCACAGTCAAAGTCCTATTGCTCCATTTTTAAGCCTTTCAGGCAAAATAGAGTATAACGTGAGGTTCACCAATAGTATTCCCAAAGATTCCCAGATTTGTCCAACAAAGCAGTGAATACTCAAGTGATTTATAAAAGGGGAAAACACTGTTATTAAACCATAGCAACTCATTGGAGTTTTATTATTTAGGACTGAGAGGTGACTGAATAATGAGTCAGTCATAAAGTTTGTGGTCTGTGCTAAAATCAGACAGGGATGAGTTGCCTGTTCTAATGTACTCATTAGGGGCAGAGTAAGTACATCCCGGTATGCTTGAATAGAACAATTATTTTCTGCTGCAATTGAAATGAATTAACAAATGCCAAGCGAAAAGCTCTGTTCTGAGTCATCATTCATCAGGAAAGATTTGTTCACACCATTATAAATGTTTGCAAGATCAAACGTTTATACGGGAATGCATTCCTCGTGCCAGCAGTCAACACTGGCAACTCTTTCACACACCCGAATAGAGTTCGCTTTCATCCTTGCTACCAGCACCTGGAATTTTAAATTATTGTTATCAGGATATAAGTATGGCACTGTTGCATTCACTGGTATTTACTTTACCTTTTTTGAGTTTTCCTGAGTGGGAACATAACACAAAGCTGGTGTAGCTGCTGTGAGCCTCAGCCAGTGCATCCTGAGGAGCTCAGGGAATCCCTGAGTGAGACACCATTCACAGCCAACTTCAGACTTGTTCGTGGTAGGCTAGGAAATCCCGAGGGACTAAAAACCATCTACTTCTGTTCAAAGGGTAAAGTGACCTTGCCCAGCCAAATGGCAGTGAAGCCTCTGGTCCTCCCTTAAAGGTCATAGTGCAAGCTGTGGTATGCATGGTGTCAGAAAACAAAATTAAACTCACCCTACTACAGGGCACTTCTTTAAACAAACAAACAAACAGGCGAAGCAGACTAAAAATTAATCATATCACATTCATAATACTTCTACTGGATTCCTTCTTATTTAGCTAAAGACAAAGTTGGTATTACTGCTGAACTTACAAGCTTTATTAAGTAAATTACACTGAAAGATAAGAAGCTATGGAAAGTAAAATTAAAAAAAAAAAAGAAAGCAAGAGGGAGTTACATTATCCTAATAGAATTAAATCCCAGGATTTAACAAGTACCGTTTAAACTTTTATCAACTACAACTAATCAAACTTGTTAATTCATTTCTTCTAGGCAAAAAATGGCAATTTTAACAAAATTAGCTCCTTGGTACACAGTACACGCATGATCAGAACTAAAATGGTGGGTCACTTTGCACCATTTCTTGCATGTGAGGTGTGCACACATGCACTTCTCAATCATAGGTCTGCACTCCCTAGAAAGGAGTTTTGACTGAGAGATCTTTCAATGCCTAGTAAAGAAGACTTATATTATAAGCACATATGCATCCTACAGTTCTGCTACTGATTCTTCCAAGTCACATACCCAGTGGGTAACCGTTTCATGTAAAACCAGGTAGGTAAAGAGCCTTCAAGTCAGTCTGGCCTACAACTTAAGCGGCCTCTCTGCACCTCCCACATTTGGGCACCTCGTGGTCCTCCCGTTAGCCCCAACCCTCTGCTGTGAGCCTGCTGGGACACTCTGCCTCCGGCTCTTGCACTGTCCTGCGAGTCTTCATCGTGCCGTCTCAGGCTTTTCCTTTTCACATGCTTTGCTTTGTGCTGCCTGAAATGCTGCTTTGGTGGCTTGTTCACACTCGCTTTTGCAGTGCCTGTACACTTGCCCCAGAATTTTTCTTTGAAATGAAAGATCGGGTGGCTGGGCAGTGCTTTGTTGCTACAAATCTTCATTTAGAAAACAGTGGGGGGAAAAAGTCTTCAGTCTGTCCTCCACAGCTGTGGGTCCCCCACTTAGTATGCTGTCCTGCTGCCCCCAGGGAGCTCTCTCAGCTCTGCTCTAAGGTGATGAAATAAAGATGAGCAGAAGGGAGAGAAGAAAAGCATCAGGTTTCCCTCCTTGTTTTGTAATGATTTTCCTGACTCCCTACCTCTCATTCTACTAAGGACTAGTTTGCATCAGAAAACTTTGAACCCTTGGAAAAAAAAACTGGAATTTGAGGGAGATAATGAATAAATAGCTACATTAAAATGGTAAAGGTGCAGAGGCAGTTTCAGAAATTTTGGGAAGAAAATGAAGGGGAGTGAAGGGGTAAGGGACTAAGGAAGCACTTCCCGCCAAACCCCTCTCCTGTCCTGCTTACTCCCCTCGCAGCCATATGTGGGAATGAGAGTCGCGCACGGCTTAAAATGATCGTGACCTTTACGTAATGCGAGACTTTTTGGTTGAAAACTAAAGCTATAATTCAGACCAGGGACTAATACCTCCACAATTGATACACTAACAGATTACACATTCAAAAGAAAGCTGCTCCGCGCAGCTTCAAAGCACTCCTGATCAGATTCGGGGTAGTTACGCAGTACCAAAAGCCGGGATTATTTCCTTGACATTTTAACTCTGTGTAGGACATTTCGGATGAGGGAAAGCTCTCCCCTTGCAGGCTCATGTAATGAGAGCCGAGCCCATACGTGAGATAATGTTACCATCTACTGGATTCGCAGAGAAATGCAGCGGAGCCGGGAGAAATCCCGTCGGCTTTCGGAGCGGCCGGTGGGCCGGCAGCAGCCCTGGCTCTGACACCGCGGTGCCTCTGCCGGAGCACGGACAGGCGGCTCCGTCCGCAGCGCTCACCCTGCAGTGGCCACGCACTGGGGACACGGATCCCAGCCGCAGTGCCGGAGCGCCTTCTCGGCTGGTAGGATCGACAGCCGGCCGTGAAAGCCAGGAGGTATCTGCTGGAGGTTTATTGGGGAGCAACAGGCTGCAAGGCCCAAGGTTGTCATCCCTGCTGGGGGCATCGCTGGTAGGGAAGAGAGCCAAGTCCACATCCCTCACGCTTCTATTTGGTACTTATCCCCAAAGGGGCTGTCTGTCACCATCTCCCCTGCCCAGCTACACTCTTTTTAATGAGCAAAGCAAACGCTGTAACACCGCCTTAGTTAAAATCAAACAGCAAAACCAATCTGGTCGCTGCTATGTCCATCCCTAAGACCTTGGCTTCATTTCTGGCCGCCTGTACAAGGGGTCATGGGCAGCTGGGGACAGTGAGTGCCTTCAGCCCACCCCCCCTAGCCATGTGGAGACCTCACAAGCTGCCAGCACTTTCTGCAGAGATGTGCCTGAGAGGTGGCCGGTGGCACCGGGGTGCGGGGTTTCCAAACCACCTTGCAGCACACCAAGCCTGCCCAGGGACAGGGTGCTGGCTTAGAGAAGCACGTAGTCAAAGGGAGGAAGACTTAGCATGTGCTTAAAGCTTAGCAGATGCTTGAGTGCTCTCTCTGGGCCAGTACAAATGGGCATACCAGCATGAGTTACTGGTGCTTAAACATGCTGTGTTGCTCTCTGTGCTGTCCACAGCAGGAGCTGGGGTTTTGTTTGGGGTCTTCTACATTTAGTAAAAATTGAGATAAACATTTAACACATTTTCTGTTTCCAATTGGAATTAAAAAATGACAGAGAGTAATTGCTAGCTGGAGCAAATGACAATTTTGTGATGTCTCCCAATTGCTGGGTGAGGAATAGCAACACAGCAGTGCTCAGCATTTTTACAGCTGGAGGAAAAATTTAAAAGTTACGTTAAGCTGATAAGTAGTGTGCACAACGACTCAATACATTCAGTTAACTGGCTTATACTTTTGTGCACCAAAACTGCTTTGACAAACAATCGTTCTTGTGAATCAACTGCCATATATCTCACCTCATCAAAATCCCTAGCACATGCATTTGTACTTCTCAGAACGAGTATCAAAGCTCAAGGACTGTACATTACATTAAGTAGTTTAATATTGGATATAAAACAGTGGTGCTGGTGCTGGGGAAAAAACTACAGCCTATTTGAAGAGCAATACCAGCTGAAGGAGGTCACAGGCAATCAAGGAGTGGGGGAGAATTTAATATTTAACTTTCTCTCCCGTCTGCATTATTTAATCACTTGATATAATACGTAAGTCCTTGATCTTTGATATTTAGAGTACCATAGGAATTGTTAGATTTTCTGAAGCATCCTTTTCTGTCCAAAGGAACATTAGGTAGAAAGGATCGGTCAGTAATTCTCTGCCTGAATGAAATGCTAGAGAAAAAACTCTAATAAAATAATGTAACTACACTACACAGTATAGCTGCTGTCTAATTTTCAGACTCCAGGCACTTACATATGCTTATACCATTGCTGATAGTCCACTCAAGGTGAATCTTCAGAGTAAAGCCACAATATTCAAAACCGGCATCTTCTGTGCATTTGCTATGAATGCTAAAACTAAAAAAAAAAACAAGGAAATTATCTTCAGTGCTGCTGTCTAACTAAACCCTGCAACATTTGTGTTCTCATCAATTTGTTGATTTAGAGTGAGATGTATTTTCATGGCAGATACAGATTTATTTAGAGGAAATGGACACCTGAATTGTCAGGCTATTTATGTACCTTGCTCTTTTTCAAGTACTATTCAGGTTTGTTGTGTTGTTTTTACTTTTTCCAGGGCATTTTTTGCTCCAACCCAACCTCTATATTCCTCACTTTCATCTAGGATTGAGATACAGATAGATCACAGACTCTCACCCTCAACACGCATATATGAACCAAAGAGAGTTAAAAACACATCGGGGTGTTTAGAGGACTCATGTCTTGTTCTCCAGCCTGTGCCAGGACGTACCCATAGAGAGGAACAAGTGACACTAATGAAAAAGTGGGGTAGGTGACATGAGGCTGGTTCCCTCATTCTGTGGTATAACCCAGAATACAAGGCTGCTCTTCCTGTCCATCATGAGACAGGGAGCTGTCTGCCCCTGGGAGGGAGCTTATGGGTACTCTCTAACTCTCTAAGGGCTAGAAAAGGAAGAGATACTTCTCGTTTGACCAAAAGTCTAAGAGGGTCAGATAAATGGTGAAAAGGCGTCTTTCACATCCCAGTTCCGAGTCTGAATCAGCGCAGTCACATCCAAGCTCCTTAGCATTGCTGCTCATGGGGGCCAGCAGCAGCACGTTAAAGGGGAGAGGCTCTCCAGTCTGAGTTGTAAAGAACAAACAATCACAGTGTATGTCCACCGCCGGTTTAAAATCTCTGAGCGCAGTGCAGACCAGAGGGCTAAAAACCTCATCAGGCAGACGGGCAAGAAGAGCTTCTAGGCCATGCTGCTGCCTAGAAGTTCATGCCAAATTAATCCAGTTTTAATCGGTTTAGGCACGAAGGCGCTCCACCAACACCTTGTTACCACTCTTCTAACATTTTCTTTCCTGCTTACTCTTTGGTTCTCTGGTTGTCTTTGCTTCAGTAACTTCTTCAAGCTCTTTGTAGATAGCTTTCCTACAGTCTCTGATCAGACTCGTTGCTCAGCACTGCCATTAGCAGAGGACATTTAAAAGTTACTGCATATCTTCTGGATATTTCTGATAGAGAGCCGACCCTGCTCATGGGTAGGAAAACGAACTGTGTGTTTCTTGGTTTTGTAGCACTCTGTGTCCCACAAGTCTTTGCAGCACAATCGCACAACCAAATTTCTTTCAGATGAAAAACACCAAGCAGCTCCCTGCAGAAGTGCAGAAGACAAACTGCAGCTCGTGGGGACGCTGGGTTCCTGGTCAAAGAGTTGCAGAACAAGAACTTGTCAAACCTCACAGGAAGGAGAAATCCTTAAAATCAATTGAGGAACTGCAATAAATCCGTCACCCAGTGTCACACCATTTCTCAGCCTTTTTACCCAAGGCTTGATTTGCTTCAGCTTAGTCATACATGGGGTACATATGTACGTCTGAACACCTTTTCCAGGAAGAGAATTAAATGTGCAAACTCATAACTACAATAATAAGAATGCCTAGCTCAACTATTGTGTAGATAAGAAAGCACGCATCAGTGAAAGTGCATTTCATTCAGATAATTAGATCTGCTGACACTTTCTGTGGGAGTAAGTTAAGGAGAGCCAGTGATTCTAGCTGTTGTTCAGATACCAAGGAGGAATATGAAGTCACTGAAGCTTACCATAAAAAAAAGCTGACATGGAGCAATGCTTATTTTAGTCATGACTCTATTTTTACAAAGACTGTGAAGATTCACTTTATCGCTGGGAAAAATCACTCTTCTTTAAGTTAACCTAATGATTTTGGGGGGCCATGTTGTTGCACTAGCTAAGCAAGCCACATGACACACCAGGGCCAGGTCCTAACAAAATTCAGCAAGGTAACAGGGAACATGGAGCCCCAGTGGATCATGTCAGTGGTTATGAGGGGCAGGTTAGGCTGGCTGGAAGAGCGGTGGGTTCCCAGGGGAGGGATAGGTATGTTTGCCAGGGGGCTGCATCTTCACGAGACACAGGTTCCCCCCACAAACTTTGCAAAGGCCTGTCTGCAACACGCAGAAGGCAACTGGAGTTTTGCTACAGCTATCAATCAGTGCAGCCTACAGCGATGTATCTTCAGAGACAAATGACACCGGAAAAGCTGCTCTTACAGTATTTGTTTTCCATATGATCAGCATATTGTCTAGTGGTTACTGCATTTGACTGATTGCCAGGACTCGTCCTTCACTCAATAGCTTGCCACATGGCTTTCTCACTTCTCTGCTTCCTTTCTACAGGGAAAAGTTTTACAAAAGGTTGTGAAACTCAGTATTAATAAGACACCTGAGATCTATATTCAAAGGCCCTCCACAGAGGCAAGGGTTTTGCTGTTCAAAACTTCAAACATATTGTGCAGGGCTTTTTTTTTTTTTTTAATGAAACCATCAAAACATACACTGCATGCACTAACCTATTCCTTCTAACACTTTAGTCAGATGGTGTAAAGATGCTTCATGCTAAACATGTTTGGAGTAGGAGCTTTCAGCAGAAGGTGTCTGCTGGAAGTCTTTGCAAATCTGTGAAAGTATAATGCACAGCTTGTGGCTGGTAAATTAGGAAATAGCCATATCTTTTTAACGTAGACGCTAACAAAAAAGTGCCATGTCTCACCCAGGCGCAAAACCATTTGTCTTTGTAACTGTATTCCAATAGCACAGTTGTGGCAAAAAAATATTTTACTGGTTTCGGTCTAGAGATTAGAGATCTGGCAAGAAACAAAGGTGTTGTGATGGCGATACGTGGCCTCACACAAAGAACAAGGAAACATGGCAGGAGAAAGGCAGAAGACAGTAGCAAAGATACTCTTGGACTTTTCCATGGTAGAGCAACAGAGATGCTACTGGCTTAAACTCAAGCCTGGCCACAGCTGGGCTGGGAGGCCTCAAGAGCTCAGGAAGAGGCTCTGCTTACCCCAGAAGGATCCTGGACCTTCTCATAATAACTAATCTTCAGCCGAGAGACTGCACCAAGGTGGTGATAAAGCTGAGGCAGAAACACAATTGCATGCTTTGTTGTTCTTGTCATTTCTATATTTTATTCATTGTGCTGCTAAGTAAAGAACAATCATGATTTAAGAAACTCTGTCCCTTCCCAAGGGAAATAAAATACAAGCTATCCTGCATAATTTGAGGACATAATGTCTCAGGTCTCAAGTACTTAAGTTCAACACACTTGAGTAGCAACATGCTCTTTTGAAGAATTGAGTACACTTCTTCAGATTATGGCACTTCCCAGCTGTCTTAAATGAAGCACATGCAAACAGCAGAAGAATCTTTTGAAAATTTTAAGTGAGTATTCTTGCTGTTCAATTCTTTGGAGAGATCACTTCATTGTAGTGCTGGTTCTTTTATATGAGAACATTGGCTGTGCTTGTGGAAGGTCTTTGACTGGCTTTATGTGCAATGTTAAATCACTGAGGGGAAGGTTAAATACAGGAAGAAATATCTGTGTACACAGCATCGTAAGGAATATCTGCAACAGAAAACCTCTGCTTTTATTTCAGGTCCAGTTGCTTGTAAATTTTTGAAGAAGGAATATGACTCTTAGGCCTCTGAAAACCTGCATGTTTCAAAATTTTACTTTTACAGATGCAACGAATTGTCTATAGAAGATTCACTATTACCCACACATTAACTTGTCAGCTTGGATAATAAAGTTCACAAACATAATTTCATCTTTTCTATACTTAGTTGCCTGAATAAAACAAGAGTACATCACATTCCTTTGATTTGTAGCTTGAATACTTTGTAAACAGCTCCGCCACAAACAATCTGACAACATTAAAGTAATGGGACATTCTTTTCAAAGTCCCCGTGCTTACAGTCCTCATTATTATTTACATGTATCAGCACTGAAATATTGCAATTAGTGGGATGAAGTTTGAAGGAATGCATCCAGAGGAACAATCAAGGCTGATTGTCTCAGAAGACGCAGAAGCTATTAGTGATCCCATGAAGTATTAGGAATGTTGATCCTGCTTTGCTAAACAGCTTGGCATTTCCAGCTCTTGCTGTTTACTGACAAGGCTATCAGTAACGGCATATTTGTCACATTTAATTGAAAAATGGCTATCTGCCTTCTCAGTACTTCCTTTCATTTAGGTTTGCTGTGAGATATGCAAAGCACATTTATGCCTGGCACCTTGGAACATTACATTGAATTTTCTAATGTCTGCCACTAACTTGGGGGAAAATAACACCCAGGTTCTTTCATGTACCCTGGGGACCATGAAGGAAAACAACAGTCCCAGAAACCACTTGTGCTGCTATGTTTTCAGGGCACTGAGGTTAGGAAGAATCTCTTAAAAAAACCCAACAAAACCATAAATACACTTTGAGACAGGTCCTGTAAATGCTTTAAAAGCTAGTTGTATGAATTTTCAAAGGTAGAGGTATGCAGATATTTTGTATGCACATTTACCTCAGGTGTGAGTCGTAGCCACACAGTTCAGCTGCTGATGTGCTGCATCAGATCAGCACATGCAAATACAGGTATCCATAAGGGATGTCAAAACTGTGAGGCTCTGACTCCCTGTAATCAACATGCCCCCAAATCCCCATCCCAATCTGGCACAAGATGCAGGAAGGACCAGTTTTATTTCCATCACTCACCACTTCACCCTACTGCATCAGTGGGACTGGTTGCAAACTCGGGGCAAGGGGGGAAAAAAGAGGACCATAGCCCCATGGAAATAACCACACTTCTGATCCCAGTGCCAAGCTGGTTCATCAGCTCAAACAGTCACTCAATTTGTGGGTTTTTTTACAAAATGCTCTTGAGGGTAACTTCAACTTGGTTGTGACAGAGCCCTACGGTGCCAAGCCACAGATCCCAGGCATTGCTCGTAGTCATCCCTTCAGAAGGGCTGTCACAGCTCTTCAGGTGGAGGTGACCTTTCTGTCCCCGAGCACAGCATCTTCCCTGAACAATTAGGCAGAGGAGGCAGCATCCATTGTAGTACTTGAAGGACAGGGATTCACGGCAGGGGCCCCTATCTACTGTCACTATATGTAACCAACCAAGACTTCTTGCCATCCTTTCCACCACAATAGTGTGAGGCAGGACATGAAGACACCACAACAGTTTCACCAGGGCAGCGATGAGCAGCGTTGGTGAGGAGGCAGCTGCATGTCCTTGTGCTCTGAGGGACCTTGGGTAGATGTGGGTGCCCTTGCCTTTGGTCCTCACCTCCTTGTCTCTCTTCTCCCATCCCATGCCTTGGTGGTGGTTAGCAGCTAGGAAACAGCACTGGAGGGTGATACAAGTTGGTCATCACGACAGACCCCTTAAAATGAGGATATAGAGAAGAAAACATTCTGCTGCTTTTTGGAAACCTTTTTGCAGCTGCCAAGACAATTTGTCAATGTAGTTGGCAGTCTTTGAGGATGAGAAATTTGAGAAATCATCTGCTTCTTACTGGTGTCAATGACAGCAAATCTCTGTGGATGAAGACAGCACACTAGTTAGGCTCACCAGTGGGGTAAACTCACCAAGGACTAGGCTTTCGGGGCACTTTTTCTTTTTTTCTCTGAGCCATTCTGCTTTAATGAATTGCAAGCCATGACACAATCTCAGACACACCTGTCTCCCTTTCTCCTACTTCACCTCATTTCTTGCTGTGCACCCTCGTTGCCGCATGTGTTCAAAATCCTTCATGTACATAAATCCAAAGAGATCCACAGGAGCTAGGCGCCCACCCCATCAGTCACTCAGGTGGCCTGAAACTCTGACCCAGCTGTGGAACAGCCTCTATGGAGCCTTGAAGGATGTGTCTTCAAGGCCAGATCCATTATCTGCAAGTACTACCATGAAGGTAGCCATAATAGTGTCCCTTAGAGAGCTAGGCAGCACTGTGCACATACAGATAATATGCTTGTGGGGGAGAAAGTTGAAAAGCCTCTCAAATGCAACATGCATCTAGCCCTTGGCTTTTCCACTGCACCTTTTTTTTTTTTTTCCATATTGCATGGTACATACTGCAGCAGAACCAATCAAGGTATGAAAAAATGTAGCTAGGTGGAGAACAGATCTGATGATCTGCATTATCAGATGCTGAGATACCTTTTTTTTTTTAAAAAAATCACACTTTTAAGGTTGTTTAGAACTCATAGTAGCCTTTTTCTGGTTAATATGCTGATGCAAAAATTATGTGAAACAGCTTGTTGCTTCACTGTGATGTTGAACAGGATCCTGTCTGTACCCCAGAGCATCCTGAGTGGAGGCAGAAAAAAGAAGCAGCACGAAGGGAAATGTACCTTTCCAACCCAGCAGTTAGGATATTCAGATGAGCGGGGAGATGACTGCTTGCTTGTTTTTGCTCCCAAAACAGTCTCTGTAGTTTGCACAAGTATTGAACAAATGCAGAAGCCATTTCTGGAGCCTGGGTCACACAACTGTCAAGACAGCGAAACATCACAGTCCTCCTTGGGCTTCCTCCCATAAACCTTGGACTCTTCCTACACAGTTGGACCCATGCATCTTCTTCCACTGCTGTCTTCATAGCTGCCACTTGAAAGGGAGTGAGTCCCACGTCATTCCAGCTGCCCATGACCTGACAGCCCCAAACTCACATGCTGACCTTTTAAACAGACTTGTTTATTTTTCTTTAACAGCCTGATTTATCAAGAAAAATGTTCAATGGGAGGCTCTGGTCTATCAAGCTTGATTAGGAAATGAGTTAACCCTGCAGTCACACCACCCAATCAAGGCAGAAGCCAAACTGGGTTGCCCCAGGTAATGGCGATAGAAGTTAGTACAAAAGGAGTGATCATAGTTAGGGGTGCTTCCTAGGATGGAGTGAAATGTAGCTAAAGATACAGTAAAACATAGCAACAAAGAATTCAGGTTTTTCCTTTTGCTTCTCCTTGACACCCCTCAGGTAGTTAAGATAATGTGTCTGAGGGAACTAGTGATTGTGCAATAGGTTAGTGTTTAGGGAATATAACCTGAGAGCAGAAGTAATGAAGTGGGGAAAGGGATCCTTAAACAGACAAGAGGTTTGAGGTTATAAGCAAACAATGGGAGTGGGAAGAAGCTGTCTGCACTTGAGGTCATCTGTGCTGCTTCAGAAATGGGCCACACAGGAGGACTACCTCTGGGTTCCCAAAGTCTAGGGATTTCTTCTCTTCCCTTAGTTGAAGTGGCCACTCTACCTATCAAACTGAAATCTCCAGCTCATCTGACTCGTTGCACAACACCATCTCCTTTCTGTGGAATACAGAACTGCTTACAGATGGTACTTCTGGTTTAAAAAGCAATTGAGACTCTCTTTTTTACCTTACATGTCACTAGCGACTGAGCTAGCCCCATTCTACTATAATGTTACCATCTTATTATCTTCTACATCATTAAAAATATATGGTTGGTCCCTTCTAAATGCACATAATGGCATCTTAAAGAAGAATGAAGGGTCTTGATTATTCTTTCCCTCTGATCTCAAGTCCCATTTATAGGTTTACATTTTGTAGTTCTGCATCCCCCCCCCCTTCAAATCCAGCAAAGAAGCAGAATCTGGGTGCGCTGCCTTCAGCACCCAGATCTGCTTGCCAGGCCTAATGCTAAACAAGAGATGGAAGATGTATCTTCCCTCAAAAGATCCAGTCTCCCATTTATTGAACAAGAGCTCTCCCATTTATTAAACAAGAGCTCTCCCTTTTGCAGGGAAGGAGGGCGAAAGTGCCGTTTCAAACAACGTGGGAGGATAACACAGCCTTAGCAGGTCACAGCCACCGGCAGTAATTTTATCAGCCACCTGACACTAACTTCTCTCACTAGGATGGGAAAGCTGCTGCAGAATATAAAGAAAATTGCTTGCCTATACCAATGGCGGTTGCTGTATTGAGATAACCCATTGAGCCTCTGCAAACCTTGATGCCATCACAAAAGTCTTATCTGTGTGTAGAACTGACTTAATGGCTTCAGCTGGTTTAACAATCCCTCTGAAAAGGAAGGGCTTTAGCTAATAAAGGTAGGACGAAAGATTTTGAAGACATGCAAGAGGGAAAAAGTAACAGGGTTTGCTCTTTACTGGTCCGCTCTCCAGTGGGACAAATGCAGGCTGTTTCAAAAAGATGAACCCAATTTCACATATAAGTGATTTCAAATTGGATCCATCATTTTGAAACACTCTGTGTGCCCTTTATCAAAAACACTCACTAAGGGATTTCTTCCAGAAATAAGAAGACACAAGTTTCTACTTGACATTTTACACCTAGAAATGTAAATATTTGCATGAAAGTATATTTAACATATGAGTTATCCTAATAAAAGCAAAAGTATTGTTCAGCTTAGTGAAAGGCAAGCATAAAAGAAAACAAAACAATAAACAACTGCTCACTCACGATTCCCAGCTCTAGAGAGTCCATGGCTGCAGACTGTTTCCCTGCTGTCTATTGCATATTTTAAAAGGGGTGATTTGCAACCTAGAAACAGATACTCTGAGTGTAGAGACAAAATACACAGAAAAACTGAGCCTGGACTTTTCATTTCTTTGGCTGCAATGCTCATGAAATGGTTCTTTCTGCTTCACAACTCCAGGTGAACACTGGAAGAGCTTTTGTGCCGTGTTATGAAAGAGGAAAAGGTTTCCTACTAAAAAGCAAGGAAGGATATAAAGTGCCTTGTATGAATTACACAAATGAAGCACGTTGTAGGAACAAGCAGTACTGCTGTCAAAACAAGGCCACAGGGGTAGCACGTGCTATGGCTCTTTACCTGTGTCACAGCTGAGGTGGGAACTGGTTTGCAAATACAAGAGCACTCTTCAGTCCCTCTCCTAAGTTCCTTCTTCCCCTTTCTCCTCTCAAAAGACATAGCATCATGAACTAGCAGGGGCATTATCTGAGGTTAGAGTGTCTTCTGGAAGGGTTGGGCGTGAGAGAAACAGCCAGGAATAAGAAAACTGTAAGTTTACAAGATGTCTATCTCATTTTTTTTAATTTTCTTTGGGTTATCTATTTATTTATTAAAAATCATAAATTACCTACCTACCTTGTCTGCTTATAAAGATGTATTGGTTTGTGGGGAAAGAGAACTTCCAAACTTAGAGGTGTACCCATAGAAAGGGCCCTTAAAACCACCTCCTGAAGAAACAGTGCGTTATGACAATCTGGCATCTCATCACCATGACACTGGTCCTCCCATGGATGAACAAGCTCCAGCCGCCGCTGGACATTTTGGCCAGTACAGGGAGTGCTCACGCACTGATGTATGATCCACAGAGCCCACACCTACTTCACCAGGTCCTTCAGACATTCACGTCATGGCCCGTTTAACCTAATACTTGGGACCAGGCACCAAGGTTCGAGTCACTCGTCTAAGAGCCCCCAAGCTAATTCACCCCACGGATGCAGCTTTCAGGCCCCCACCTCCACAGCTGCCTGCTGGGAAGAAGCAGCACAGCTTGCAAACAAAAACAAATCACGCAGCGGCACTTAAGGTGGATGAATACAAGTTCTGGCTCTGGCACAGGAAACGTTTTATTCTTTTCTACTGAAGGAAATAACATCGTGAGGAAATGAACAAGGATTCCTTCAGGACACGTGTAGCAGCTCCCAGACAGCACAGTAGTGTCTCTCACCAGTTATTCCATCTCCCAAATAGTTGTTTTCCATAAGGTATTGGGCAGTTCAGAAACAAGTGATTCTTTTAAGCCAGATATTCACTACCAGACCCGAATAACTGGTTTCTGTTCTACCCATGTCTGTCAATTCCTCATTTAGTAATGAGAAGAATCTCTCAGTATTTGGGGGGAGGACTATTTTTGTTTGTTTAGGTGACAGGGACGTTGGAAGTAAAACTGGTTCTTTATACGAAAGATTATGCATACATCCTGTTAATCTTCTAAAAAAAGCTTTTCGGTTTTCCCGGCCACTTATTTCAGTCTGTCTTTACTAGCAGTGGTTTGATGTGCTCAGTCTCTGTCATGTTTCTGGACAGGCTGACTCAGCTTCCTCAGTGGAAATAAGCAATTTAAGGAGGAAAGGAAGACCATCTACTCTGTCTCCATCTGTGCATCTGAAGATGCAGAACAGACTCTGCAGTTATTTGTTGATGCCAGTTTCTGGTGCTGTGGCACATCTGTGGCCAGATTCCATTTCTTAGCATTAGAAGTAATATACCCTCACCATTATCTTCTCAGGGTTTACTCGCACTTTTAGCTAGTGTTGACCACCATCAGAAACAGGACACAAGACAAAAAGTACTATCGTTTAAATCCAGGAAAATATTTGTGACATTGATGCAGGAAAAATAAATCAAGAACTACTAATGACTACACCTCAACAACATTGTTTTTCCACGTAGAGCTTTTTTTCATCCAGGGATGTCTGCAAAGACCAAAGCGAGGTTTGAATTTCACTTTTCAACCCTCCCCATCAGCTCCTAGCCCCATGCAACTCTCACTCCCCACACCTGTGGTTTCCAGCGCACGCTAGCTACTGAGCCTGTGTGGAGGCTGAGCTGGAGCATCCTGCTCTCTGCTTTCGTCCCAGGTTTGGTGACGATGCGTTTGATAGGAAAGTGTCTGATGCATCTGAGCAGCTGCCTTTGCTCATTCATTCATCCCTGATAGTTTCAGCACCATTTGGGTTCCTGGGTCCATGTTTCCAATTCATTTTAGTTTCCAGAGCAATCAAGTCTCATTCTTAGTGCTTCTTCTCAGCTGATTTGGTTATGTCTCTGCTTCCTGCATATTCTGACTTCTCTGCAGTGCTGAAGACTGGTATCACAGATTTGGAGAAAAGAAATCTCAGCGCCTGAATCCCTTTTTTTTTCTTTTTTTCTTTTTTCTTTTTTTTAATTTTAATAGCCACTACATTTGTGGCTTTTCTTCCTTCAATGCTTGCTATATTTAATGGTGTGATGAAGGATTGGCACTGCACTTTTCCCATAAAATTTGGTCTTCAGTAGGGTCCCTCTGATCTTTTTGCACTCTCCAGAGGAACAGCCTCTTTTACTGGTATTTAGGAATTATAGCAATGAAAAGATACCATTAGTGGAAGTGGCATTATACGTATCTTTTCATTTTCTGACACCAATGTTTCTGTTGCTGCTGTTTTCCTTCCTTGTACATGTAAAAGCCTCATAGATTTTTTTCTTCTAAAATGATAATTTTCTGGCTATCCAGTCCTTCCACACCTCTCCCTGCAAAGGCAATTGCATTGGGTAATTGTTCCCCTACTCCATGTACACATCTGTCCCTCCCTTTCTTTGATCTTCTCTGCACTGGTTTCTTCATGCATTTTGCAGTACAGCCAAAGCCATCAGACACCCAAATCATCTGTACAATTTGGGGATTCAGGGGATCTCAGGAGTGATGTGGTGTGTATCCAGGCCACGTGTATGCAATGCATCCAGCCTTAGGGACTTGGTTGTCTCCAGGAAAACTTGACAAGAGTTGCTTGCTCCGAGGTGATTCAGTACAACTTTATGTTCATCCTCTTAGCACTCATACATTCATTTTCTTAAAGCTCAGACTGTGGACTGTAAAGCAGATTTAAACTTGCAACTTTTTAATTCTCAACATGTTAAGCTCTCAGTGTCCACACAGATCAACTATGAAACGGGAGGGAAAAATGGCCAAAGTGTCTGTTAAACTTATTTAGTTACGAAAAAACAAGCATAAAGCCAGATTGCTTCAGAACAGTTTTCCTTCAGCCTTACAGTAAAGCATTACAAGTCTGTCAAGAAGAAAAAGTTCATTTTCTTCATTTTTGCCCTAAACTCATTATTTTCTAAACACCTAAAGTTCAAACAGTATTTCAGTGGAGTCTAAAGCTCTTCCATCTCCTCCTCAAGTTCTTTAAAAATATCTGCACTTTTAAAATCAAACGACAGATGCATGAATGCCAGATACAGTACTTGCCCCTTGTGCCACTATCCCCCTTTCAGCTCCCAATGAGGCAGGTAACCCTCCCTCACACTCCCCTGAGGTTATTTTCTCCCACATTTACTCTATTCCAGGCAGCAGATACATCTGCATATCTTCTTTTGCATTTTTTTTTCAATCTACTCTTTCCATACAGTAGCAACCTCATTTATAGGCAGAGAAAAATTAACGCAGACTAATTAAGTGAGTTGAACGGGAACACATGGTTGAGCTGGCAAGCACCGAAATACTGTCACCCCAAGCTCAGGTCTGCTGCCACACTAGCATCCCACATACCCGTGTGCCATCTGAACCATGCATGAGTCATAGTACCATTTTAGTTGGAAAAGACCCTCAAGATCGAGTCCAACTATTAACCCAACTCTGGCAGTAAACCACGGCCCTGAGAACCTCATCTACACATCTTTTAAATGCCTTTCAGAGATGGTGATTCCACCACTTCCTTGGGCAGCCTGTTCCAATGCCTGACAACCCTTTCCCTGGAAAAATTTTTCCTGATATCAAATCTAAACCTTCCCTGGTGCAACTTGAGGCCATTTCCTCTCATCCTGTCGCTTGTCACTTGGGAGAAGAGACCAACCCCCTCCATGCTACAACCTCCTGTCAGGCAGTTGCAGAGAGCGATCAGGTCTGAGGGGGTGTTCATGGCAAGCGGCCAAACTCGTACTGAGGGGTGCCCCATTGGCAAGGTGAGGCTGTACAAGGCACTGAGGTTTGATGTAAAAGAGGCAAAGTTTGCAAGGACAGGCTATGGTAATAGAGCAGCCCAAACCATCCGAGAGAGAGAATGAAAAGCCTTTAAAATTCAGGGTGCGTAATTTATAAACAAGTCGATGATGGCTGGAAAGCTGAGTGAAAAACAGAGAAGGAGCTTAAATCTCTCAAAGATCAGATGATGTTTTTTGGAAGTGTGGGGTGAAACTTTTTCCATCAAGGTCAGGTAGAAATATAAGGCTTGAAAGAGCACTGAGCAATCTGGTGAGCAATCTGGAGAAACAAAATTTTTGCTTTTGGAGAGGCTCGTAGAGAAAAATACGTCAGCTAGACACACCACTTCTAAATAAAAATCAAATTCAGCTAGGAAAGCAAAGCTGTCTAATAATTTGTCCCCTGACAGGTCCCAAGGAAATGCCTGGGACAACTGGGGCTTGATGTTGTGTCTTGCAACAGCAATAGTGTTGGGCCCCACATGGAGCTCCTTGTGCCCTTGTCTGTACCACAGCAGAGCCCTGGAGGGTGCTTGTAGAAAGCGGGCAAGCACCCACAATAAAAGCCAGTCACATTGGGAAAGGTGAAGGTGCGTGAAACAGTGAATCGATTTCCAAACACCTGTTATCCAGTGAATAAATATGTTTCTGTATATAATAAGAATGAAGATGTCAGCAGATTTTTGCTTTATTTTCCCCGACTTCAATTTTTTTTTTTTTTGACAGATGAGATGAGCCTAATTATTCCCTTTATAAGGTATTTGCAAAGTTAACACATGTGCCTCTCAAAAGTCATAATACTGGTGCCAAACACCCATTCCTGACAAAGTGTTACATCTGGAAACCTCTTTAAAAAAAAAAAAAAAAAGGTAGATTTCTGCAATGAAGACATTGCATCACGTTTGTAAAAGGCTAGGTGCACCACCCACCACCACCAAGCAGAGCCTGCCACTTGTTGTCAGTTAATCCCGAATCCCAAAGGTTTGGGCCCGGCTGGTCTAAGGACACTTAGTCACCTTTATCACTGGGTATTTTAGCTGCGTTCTGGACTGACCGCTTTGCCGGTGAGGCGTTCGGGGACTGCTCTCCCCAAGCGGCAGGGGGCTGGCAGGAGGCCCGGGCCCGGCGCAGGGCTGGGCGCCAGCAATCGGACAGCAGGGGGCAAGAGCGCACCAAAAATGCGCTCGGGGAGCCGGGGGACCCGGAGCGGCCAGCGTTGGGCGGGGCCGGCGGCACCACCCCCGCGGCTACCGCCCCGCCCCTAAGCCACGCCCAGCCCCGCCCCGCCCCGCCCCTCCGCCGGTTGTCCCGCCTGCGGCTGCCGGGGCTGGCGGGGAGCGGAGCGCGTCCGGCGGCGTGCGAGCCGGGAGCGGCGCTTCTGCCGGGGAAAGCGAGCACGGACAGTGGAGGGGAGCACGGGTGGAACAGCGGGAGGTACTGAGAGAGGGGGTGGGTGCCCCGTCATGGGGACATTCCAGGCCAGGCTGGNCTGCAATGAAGACATTGCATCACGTTTGTAAAAGGCTAGGTGCACCACCCACCACCACCAAGCAGAGCCTGCCACTTGTTGTCAGTTAATCCCGAATCCCAAAGGTTTGGGCCCGGCTGGTCTAAGGACACTTAGTCACCTTTATCACTGGGTATTTTAGCTGCGTTCTGGACTGACCGCTTTGCCGGTGAGGCGTTCGGGGACTGCTCTCCCCAAGCGGCAGGGGGCTGGCAGGAGGCCCGGGCCCGGCGCAGGGCTGGGCGCCAGCAATCGGACAGCAGGGGGCAAGAGCGCACCAAAAATGCGCTCGGGGAGCCGGGGGACCCGGAGCGGCCAGCGTTGGGCGGGGCCGGCGGCACCACCCCCGCGGCTACCGCCCCGCCCCTAAGCCACGCCCAGCCCCGCCCCGCCCCGCCCCTCCGCCGGTTGTCCCGCCTGCGGCTGCCGGGGCTGGCGGGGAGCGGAGCGCGTCCGGCGGCGTGCGAGCCGGGAGCGGCGCTTCTGCCGGGGAAAGCGAGCACGGACAGTGGAGGGGAGCACGGGTGGAACAGCGGGAGGTACTGAGAGAGGGGGTGGGTGCCCCGTCATGGGGACATTCCAGGCCAGGCTGGACGGGGCTCTGAGCAACTTGATCTAGTTGAAGGTGTCCCTGCTCATTGCGGGGGTTGGAGTAGGTGACCTTTGAAGGTCCCTTCCAACCCAAACTATTCTATGATTCTATGATTGGGGTTGGGGAGCAGGGATCCTCCTCTTTTACTCCTTTTCGTGTAGTTTGCCTCCCTGCCTGGCTGTTCTCCCTGTTGTTGCTCTGTCATTCAGGCTTTCCAGAGCTGTGCTTGAAAGCTGAAGCCGCTGTTGGGAACGTTGATAATACTGAGTGTTTTGATCCACATCTTTGTCAGCTCTTGCAGCCTTGCTACATACAGGAAAGTCCTTCAGTGTATGCATAATTTTAAGACTGTAGATGGTCCCATTCCCTTCCAAAAGCAGAAAAATCAACCACTAAGTGAAGTACCCATGCTCAGGCTGTTTGCTGGGCAGTAGAGATCCCGTTAATAAAACTCTTCAGAAGTTCATTATGAAGCTGATCATTTTAAAATTACTGCAATACACCTTCCACGAAAGTATAACCCATCTCTCTACTTGTGAGACTTTATTTCCGTTCTGTAAATTACTGGACTGTTCCCTTTTTGTTAGTTACCTGTTTGTGGTTTAGTTTGAAAAGCCTCTGATGTTTTTTCCTAGCAAGAATTTTCAACAACATATTCTCTTTCAACACTTTTTACCTTCTCTTTAATAGAGAAAAATTATGAAGGGGAACAGAACAAAAATCTTGTTTTGCAAGGCAGAATCTTGCTTTGTTTGTGTTTGTAAACTGGAATTTTCGCAGACATCCCATTTTCTTATGCATCTTACTTTAGGAAATTAATATGCAAGGAGTGTGGGAAAAAGTTTAGGGAAGTAAGGGCAAGAGGGGAGGGCACTATCCTGGTCCTTTCCAGACTTCAGTACTGAGGAGAGAGAATAATTCCCCATTTATTAGACATTTACACATTGCTTACTTCAAGGACATGGAAAATCATATTTATCACATGCGTCACTTGTTGTTGTTCGTACTTCCTGACTGGATAACTGAAAAAGGAAATTAGGCTCTGCTGAATGACGTGTTATTGGTTGCACAGAAAAAGAGAGAGCATAAACCGTTACAGACCTATGCTGCTTAAAGGTAGCTGGTAAAAGTTTTGCTTTATCTGTGATAGTAATCTGATGATACAAAAAAGGCAAGGTTGGTAGAGAGAGGTAATATGCTTTATTAGGTTAACTCTTACAGCTGGACAACATTTTGGGCTGACAGGTGCTTTGACTCCATACAGAGAGTCTATAAGCATACATTTCCTTTACTTTTACTATGGCAGGTGTCATGTATGGACAACCTACTTTGGAAAGGAGTTTGTTTCCTGTGCCATTAATGCTGCAGCATCCCAGCTACTGTTAGTATAACTTGCATGGAGTCCCACTGCAGTAGAAAGTGGGAGCTCCCAGCTTACTAGAGATGTTTCTGAAGGCGGGTTTAGCCAACTGCACACTTTTCCCATCTCAATGTGGACACGTGCGCCTCCTAAAACTGTCAAATAGACTACAGGCTCTTCCCCTTGAACCAGCATTGCTTGTAACAAGGCCTGAAGGCCATTCACGCTCCAATGCTTGCATCCAGCTTGGGTTCTGATGCTGGACTGAGAGCTACAGTTATGCCTTCCTGGCTTTAGGCTTTTATAAATATTCTCTGTTAAATTTTTGCAGCTACAACATTGCCATCCATTTGGATTCAGATTTATGTTACCAGAAAGTTGGTTTTGGTTATGGCGCATCAATGCACAAACCTATTTTTGGCAGATCCATTAAGAGAGAAAATGGAGGGAAGGCACTTAAACATCATCCAGTGCTCAAAGAGGACAAGTGGATATTTTTGTTTTAACAATTCATATATTTCTTCTTCTATGGTCCCTGCTCAGTGGTCTTCGGAGTCAACAGTGTTCTTGGAATCAAACTCTATGGCTGTGTAGGCTTTTAAAAAGAAACTCCACACATTAGTCCAGGTTAGGGACTACTTTCTTCCAGGCTAACATGCTGAATGTATGTCCTCTTTACATTAACAAATACACATGGGAAAAGAGGAAAACAATTCCCTGCTCAGAGTTGTGACATTTGGAGGCTGCACATGCAAACAGCTAGCTCCTGCAGGAAGTCTGCTGCTACTTCTCCTAGCTGTGGGAAAAAATCAGAGGCCATAAGTTGCTTCTATTTTTGTCCGAAACAGCCTGTGGAAAGCAAAATAGAGTTTCCTGTGAGAACACACTGCTTCTGAAGCCTTCTGAGCCTGCCAGTGATTGTGGTGGGGTGTCACACAGCCGATCTCCCTCACTCGCTGCACACACATGGTTATTGGGCAAGGACACAGGTGGGAAATGGCACCTGTGGGCAAGCTGACGTTTTGCTTGTGAGACTCTGCATAGGTGAATAGCGGTGTTGTTCCTTAGGTTCCCTATCACAGGCTGGTAAGGACAACTAGCAAGTGCAGGGATGACATTTACAGCTCTGTGTGTCAGCAGGAGGCAATGGAGGAGAAGGTTGTGGTCATGGCACCAATGCCTGTTGCTGCACGCTTGCTGTTCTTCAGTCCGCAAGTGTTTGCTGAACAAAATTGTTCAGACTTGTCTCATTAAAATGCTTTCCCCTAAAATGGCCACTGATTGTTGCCACGGTGTTTTTGTAGCCTTGCTACAATTCTGGAGTAGGTTACAGGCACTTTCAGACAAAGAAACAAGAGCTAAAACAACTCCTGATTTTCAGTCAGAGTTGTAGCTCAGAAACTATTTTACTCAAGTTTCCTGGGCTTAAATTCTTGGGCCTCCCTTTACCTGTCAAGGTGAGATTTTGAGCTACTGAGAGTGCTTGCTCAAAACTCACATAGGAGCAAGACCCAGCAACTGCAGTCTGACTAAGAGGATAGACATTTGTGCAACTATCCCATGAGAGGTTATTCAAACCCATGTGCTGACCATGCTTTGGGGTATCATTGCTCAACATCCTCTTTCACTTTCTTTAACCACTTTGCCATTCCTCTAAATTTAGATTCCCGGGAAGGGCAGTTATCATTTTGCTTCTGTCCTGGCACCTACTGGTAAGACCTCAGCAGTACGTGGACAAAATGAGAATGATCTCATAGCGAAATACATGCAGGGCTCCAAACTAGCACTTCTTCTCTAACCACCAGCTTGCCTCTCCATGCTACAAGCCTGGCCATACCTCAGGAAGTCCCAGTTTTCTTGTAGGAGCTCAGAAGTCTCTGTCATTTTTTCGCTCCTCAGCTTTTTCAAATGTAGATGTGGTAATGGCTACAGAGAATTAGTAGCAAAAGGCTCAAGATGTGCAGCACAGCCCCTTCCAGTTATGGGCAACAAACCTTGTACTGCCCTTCCCAGAGTATCACATTATATCTTCACAGTAGCTGGCAGAAGAGAGCAAAGGAAGTTAGGATATCTTCCAGTTCCTTGTCTGTGCATAGCTATGGATCATAGATACCTGCTTGTCCTCATGCCAGCATTGCTCTTCAGCTTAAATGGCTCTTTTCCCTTTCTCTTCCTCTATGTGTTACATACAGCAATCATGCTCTCCACCTTCTCTCTGGTAAAGCAGCCAAATCCTTCCATCCTCCTTTACATACCTGTAAAACAAATATCATTGTTCTTCTCTGAGGCATGGCCGCAAATGATATTTTGGCTCCATCTTTCCTAAGATTCTGGAGTTTAGAGCCAGAAAGTTTTATAAAAGGTGCACCTGCAGCTGACTTGAGGAGAGTGCTTCCTGACCAGAGACAGTTAATCATCAACAGTATCCAGATGGTTTGTGACTGGGCCTGGTGATGATGCATGTACTTGGGGAATTTCCAGGTTTTGTTCATGATTCATTCAGCTTTGACTTCCCTGGCTGAAAAGGGAAGCTCTCACAAAACATGGTTTGCGTTATAGAGTACTTTACACACAGCTTTGCACCAACTGAACTAGAGATTTTGAGATGACTCCTTCATGGGGATGTACTGGTGTCGCATCATGAGTCTGGATCTGTATCAGTTTTCCTCTTCTGCTGTGTACAAGCACAGGCTCACAGGAACCTTTTGTAAGATTTATTTTATCTGTCTCCAAGGCCATTTACTGCTGCTTTAGGAGAGGGCTTAGCTCTCCTTCCAGTCTGCTGTTTTGCTTGTATCTCTGATTTAATAATGACAGTAATGCGAACTGTCACTATCCTTTTATTCTAAAGGCAGCTGACTTTTTACAACCTGACACCAGGTTTGCATCTTAGAATAAACTGTAGTCATACAAATGAGTGCTAAGAAATGCAGCAGAACATCCTTTTGGCACCAGGAACATATGCATCTACTCTTAGCACTTCAGTGATAATTAGATGCACCTTATCAATGTGTTATGTGAGCACTTAAAACATCCTTAAGACTTTGGTCCCGCCTCAGCCAATGTTCAGGTCCCACTTCAGCTAACTGCCAGGAGTACAGTGTAGTCAGAGAATGTGTGGCACTTTCAAGGTCAAATTGTGCTTATCGCTCACTATCACTGTGCTTGATATATTCTGGAGAGTTTTGATGTAAGAGGTTGGGTTTTGTTCTCCTTCCTGTGGAGCAGAAATTTGCAGAAAATCACAACATGTCACTTACCATGAAGGTGCTCAACTATGTGAATGTTGTCGCACTGCTAGTGGCCACGCATAGTTAGCATGGGCTGGTACACCCTCTGTGCTTTCTTCTCCTCGGGCCATCACCACACTCACCCTCCCTGCCTTTCACTGTGGGCTGATGGCTGCTGTAAACAAACTCCTTCCCCTCAGGGCATGCTCAGCTTTCATGGGGGCAGGGGACACGGTCACTAGTGGGCTCGGTGCAGTGTGTCCCTCCAGGTACCTGCAAGCATCCCAGCTGCAGGCTGCTCACCCCGCTCTCCACCTGCGCCTGCAACCGTCCTCAGCTTGTAGGACCCTGCACCTCGGGGGCAGCAGGGAGCCCTTCTAGGAGCTGTAGCACAGCCTCTGTTCTTCTCAATGTACCATGTTGCACATGCATTCTGGGAAAAGACCATAACCAATGCATGTTATTCCCCATCATTTAATCTCTTCTACAATACTCTGCTGGAAAGGCAGACTCCTCAAGACACCTCAGTTGACACTGTATCCTGCATCCTTTGCTCTTCTGTCCCTGTTCGCCCCCCATCTGACAGTCTCCACTGTGCCATTCCCTTCCCCTTGCCAGTGATTCATCCTTGCTGTGATTCCTTCAAGAAGTAAGTTAATATTATCAGTTTTAAAAAAAAATAAAAATAAAAGGTCAAAACATTCAAAACATTCAGTCCTTCCAGCTTCTCATCTGCTTCCTTTTTATTTCTATCTGCAGGCTCTCCAGGGCATCTCATTTTGTGTGCTGAACCTCGTTGAGCACTGATGCCACTTTCTCAGTGACAGAAATGCTCTGTTCTACTGTGCAGCTGGGGACATAAAATAATCTGCAGGACACTTTATCCACATCCCTGGAGGCTCCAGGGAAGAAGAGTCAGGCAGATACTCTAGGATGGCAGTGCCAAAGCATTTTGGGTCATCCCCATGCCATGGCCCAGGCGAAAGTCCATCTCTCAGCTCATCAGCGCTCCCCAACCCAACAGCAGAGGCAGGAAACATGGGGGCCAGAGGAGCTGCCCCATCTCGGGGAACCACTGCAGCCCATTGATATTTGTAATAGAGTGGTTTCCAACTGTTGTTTGAGCTGTTTCATCATTTATGTCTATTCCCTCTTCTCTGAAAAAAAAAAAAAAAAAATTCAAAGGGCAAAAGTGGAGGGAGCCTAGAACTGAAATGCTCCTGCTTTTCCTGAAGAATGATAATGGCTCCACGGTGTACTGTTCTTGTATCGTAGCCTACCCAAAAATGCCACTACAGAGGGCAGTTTGCAATTTGAAAGTGGCCTCTCCCCCATTTTAGTGTGCACTCAGGCCTCAGAGACTCAAACTGGTAGACATCCTCCAAAAGCAGCATGCCCCAAGGTCCAGGCAGGCCAGTGACAGAGCCCACAGCTTGTGGCTTTGCTTCATGTGGTCACGATCCACCTGGGGTGCCTCAGTGATGCTTTTTGTGTGCTCTCAGGTACTGGCCCAGCAAATGTCCAAGAAAGACCATTTTCATCTTCAGCCCGATCGTCTAATTCAATACTTCCAATACTTTTCTTATTGAAAATAAAGCAGGTTAACGTTGATAATTTTTTGCCCACATGCAGTTTGTAGAACACAGGAAATAACAGAAAACACCTTTTAACTACCACACCTGTTTTATTCCATATCCTTCTGACTACAGCAGAAAAATATATCTCCTGTTATCACCTTCATTTCATTTTTACCAAACTTGTGTAAAATTTAACTTCTGTAAAGCACAATTAATTTTCTTTTGGCTTTCAGAGACAGTGGCAAAAGGAAGAAGGAAGAACATCTGAAGAACACCTGCAGAACACCCTTCTATTACTTTTCCTGCTATCCCACCATCCCACCCTCATTTAGACTGTCAGATGAAACCAAAAGTTCTCCTTTAGGCTTCTCTATCTGAAAAACAGAGGTGGTAGAGCACTGAAAGTGCCTCCTGTAGGAGAAGGCTGATGTGACTTTCATCCTGTGGGCCAGTGCAGACCGATGGTGTTCTGTTGAGTTAGCTTCTCATCATTCACAAGTATCTGAAGGCAGCACAGGCAGCAAAAGAAGCAAGCACATGCTCTCACAGTGTTTTCACATATGACGAGACACTAATATTTAGACAAACCCAACACACCAAATGACAGACTCTCATACACCATTACACGTATAGATGGCCAGTTACATTTTCCCGGTTTCACTCTGGATTTTGCATGGGTTCCTGGTACTTTGAAGCCCTCAGCAGTTGGTTCATCTCCACAGGGCCTCCACCCTCACCAGTTACCCTGGTCTGAAGAGCAGCTGGCCCAGTCTTCCCACCCAAGTCCAGTGCTTTCATTGCCTCTCTTGTGAGAGTCTCACACCCAAGCTGCAGAGCCACATCTGCAGTATTTGCATGATGCCAAATGACTGCCCATGAATCATTCACATGCTACCCCTTCCCTCTCCTTCCCTTGCCTCCCCTCACTTTCTTGTTGTTGGCTTTTGCCCTGAAATAACTTTCTATCACAGAATGTCTTTAAATCTGTGATGGCCGCTATTTTTCACCTTTCTCTTTCTCTTTTTTTTTTTTTTTTTTCCCTTTTGTAGCTTGGGCTGGCAGAAAACTCGATAATGTAAGAGATTATTATATTCTAAATACTTAAACTTTTGTTTTAAATTTAAAGATCTGGTTTTAAGTCCAATATTTCATTGTCACTGCTAAATACACTGTTTCTCCTTGGAAGATAAATAGAACTTGAGAACTGGTTCTCCTCGTGCTGCAGAGGATTTGATTCTCTCCCAGCCTATATGTGATACAGTTAGTTATCTCTGTGTAGCCCAAAAAGAAAATAGGTGGCATGCGGTGCTTATGCACAACATACTATCATCTTGTTTGTACTCACATCTTGATGCTGGATATCTCCTGCATCTGTGTGGTTTTAGGTTCCATATGTTTTAGGTCTGCACTCCCCTCTCAAACAACTGGATTAGGTTTCTTACTTCAGCTGGGTATACCCAGCCCCCTGTGGAGTTTGGCTGGAAACGGGTAGGCTCTGCACTACTGAAAATCTGATCTGCAGCTCTTCAGTTTTGTTACTATTCAGAATAATCTTTGCTCACCTACTGGAAGAAGCTTTTCTGCCAAAAAAAATTAAAAGAGTCATTTGTGTGCTCGCTAATCTGCTGCAGGCAAACTGAGTCCAGTTAATCCGTAATTTAAACTGATCTTGTTGATTGCACATGCATGATCTACTCAGCAGAGAAATGGATGGTGACAGGTGCTCTGTCAGTCGTTTTGGCAGTATTAGCTTTGCTTGCCTCCAAATCTGCATCAGGGGAAGTTCAGATTGTATTTTAGGAAAAGGTTCTTCTCTGAGAAGATGTTCATTCACTGGAACAGGCTCCCCAGAAAAGTGGTCATAGCACCGAGCCTGTCAGAGTTCAAGAAGCATCTGGACAATGCTCTTAGTTATACAGTTTAGTTTTAGGGAGTCTCATGAGGAACAGGGAGTTGGACTTGATGATCCTTATGCGTCCCTTCCAACTTGAGGTATTCTATGATTCTATCCACGCAGACCCTGACCCTCGTCAGGGTGGTGAGCACCAGAGCACAGCCCTGCGAGGCCCACCAGCAGCTGCTCCTGGCCCTGCCACAGCCTCCCCATGGGGCCTGGGGCCGAGGGCAGCACTGGGCCATGCTCAGGGAGCTGGCCAGGGCAGGCCTCACCGCTGGGGCTGGGAAGGTGTGATTCCCGTTGATTCCTACAGCAGTAAGATATCGATGTAAATACAGTTCTAATAATCTCCATCCTCATGGAGATGAGGCAAGGATTGGCGTTAAGAAGGAACAGCAGGCTCTCAGATCCTGGTAAAAGACACACTTTATGCGTGCAGCAAGATAAGGACTGTGTGTAGATTGTATGTAAATCTCTCTTTTTTTGAGACTAATGCAAAAGAGGTAAAAATTGACAAGCAGTCAGGCATGTGAGCACATCTGCCTTCTCCATAAGCCTGCACACTTGTTCTTGCTTACAATTTTAGATCATCCCTGCTGCGACCCTACCACCGATCTATACAGAAACTAATTTGAATCAGTGTGGTATTCTGTGGATGACTACAACTTAAATTTTAAAGAAATGTGTGACAGGAAGGGTAGAGTTGTGGTTTAAGCACTCTAGAGATGCACGTTTGTTTCTGTACAGCATCCTGAGTGTCGCAGGGTGAGCTGCCGAGTGATGCAGCTTTCCAGCTCCTAAGATAATGTTTCACAGATATTATGCTGGAATATTGTGGAGATTTGACATTTTGTGAGTTTTTAAAATGTGTCCCTTGGATTTAATTCTCTATATTGATATCAAACCACAGACCCAGATAAGAAAGAGACTTGAAATAAGAAAAACAAGGTAGAGTGTATCAGAAGTTGAAACCAATTCACACAAGCCTTATAGGACTTAGAGGGAGAAAATAAAAATACTGATGCTGTATTTCCTAGAATTTTGCGATGAATCTGTGAAGATTTTTAACCCATAAAGCCACTGTCAAACTTCTGACACTTTGGAGATTTCTTTTCACAAAATGGCAAATTTTTTGTACAGTCCACTTACAGTGTCACAGTGAGGACACATTCTAGTAGAGGGAAAGAGAAAAGTTGGTACTTTGACTTTGAAGACTCTCTAAAGGTTGCAGCAATTCGAAGAAAGCAGATGATCAAGCAGTTCCCTCCACTGGAGTAGCCTTGGCCACCTGAAATGTATCCCGTAACAGAGTGACATTGCTCCAGATTACTTCAGTAATCCAATATATGTGAATTCAAACCTGGGGAAATAAAACTGTGTAAAAATGTAATTATAAGCATATAAAAATCATACTTTCCTAATATTTCATTGCTTTCCCAAGAGAAATATATTACCCTGGGGACTGAAATGGGTATGTATTTGCTACATTCATTGTTACAATACATGTAATCTGCTGCCACTTCTACCTACAAATACAAAATGCTAGACTCTGAGGTCCCCTTACTGGAACAACTCCAATGAAATCAGACTGCTTATGTCAAACAAAATCCACATGGGTTCAGGTGAGAATCAGAGACATTGAAACAATTTTATGGTAGTATTATTCCTACTCTTTACTTCACACATTGGTCCACACTTCATGTTTTCATAGCAATGTGTTGACTGCAGTAGATCTACACCAATTTACACTTGCTAAGGACTAGAATATGTGTGTTTAACACTGCCAAAATGTCCTTGCGTGGAATATGTCAGCAAGAACATGCTTTCGTGGGGTAAGGACTGTTCTTCACCCTTCCAGGAAAGAAATGCAAATCAAAATCTTTCAATCATCACTCTGGAAAGCCATAACAAAATGACTGCCATCATTCCTGTTCCTTGTAGGCAGACCCTGAGATCAAAGAGGCACTCTTGTTTCATGATGTTCACTTGCCCTGTCCTGCAGTGGTGGAGGTAGATCAGCAACCTTCACCTATGGGAATTGCTACGGGTATTCCTCCAAAAACATTCTAGGTTGGAAAATGGATGAGGATTTTTCAACAGAGCTGTTTGCCTTTGGAAAATGTTGATATTTTTGTATCTGGTGACCCTCAATCAAAAGAAGAAAACCATTCCTGTCTCCGCCATCTTTTTCCACCCCAACGATCCAAACTTAGGTAGTTTTCAAGTTAAGACACATTTTGAGAGTTGAGACACTCAGGTGAGCATCTCTGCTCTGTGAGAGTTGCCAGCCTGCTTTTGGCCATTTGGGTGTGAATGAGTCTCACTTTCTGATTTCTTGAGTACAAAAACATTAAAGTTTATTTCACCCAGTCATGAAGTGGCAAATGGCTGAAATCTCCTGCCTCGGGGGTGCATGGCAGGCTGTTGGCAGCGGGGGGCTGCAGGGGCAGCCTCTGTCAGGGGAGGCCAGGGGCTGCCCCCTGGTACAAGGTGGCTCAAACAGACTCACCACAGGGCACAGCTGAGCCCCTCAGCCAAGGTGATGGTGCCTCTGAAATGACCAGAGGAGTCAGTGGAAACATATTTACGTATTTATTTATATGTTTCTGTGGAAACATATTTAATAAAGGATGGCAAAAGCTGAGAGAGAGGGAAGAGCAGGGCCAGAGGAGCAGGAGGCACTGCATGGCAGAGCTGATAACACACCCCAGAGGGAATTTGGCACATGGATAGCCCATGCCAGAGCAGGTACTCCCCCAAAGGGGCTGCAGCCCGTGGATGGCCCGTGCCAGAGGACAGAAAAAGAGTAAGAAGGAAGGAGCAGCAGAAGAGCGAGGAATAACAAGTGGTAGAAAAAAAATCGCTGTGGCCTGACCCCAAGCCCCTGTCCTGCCCATCGCCTCACCAAAGGGAGTGAGTGCTACCTGCAGCAACAACATGGGGAGCGAAGACCAGAAAGGGAGAGGAGAGGTATCTGGAGTAAGGCTGAGCAGAGGAAAAGTGATTTCCCTAAGTAGTTAAATATTTGTCTTCTTTGTTTCCCGATATCTAAATCAGGAATTAAATGTTTATGTTAACTGGCAATAAATTAAAATCTTTCAGTCTGTTTTGCCCACAACAGTAATTGTGGGCAGTAGTAAGTGCTCTACCTGGCTTTACCTCAACCCACATGTTTTCTCTTCTCTCGTTCTTCCTATTCTCTCCCCTTCCCGCTGGGGAGGGTAAGCGAGTGGCTGGGTGTGTGTTTGGCTGCTGGCTGGGGCCAACCCACCACATCCCAAAAACATTTGTGGCACAAGAAAATCATCTCCTGTTCTCTCTGACTAGTGGAGTAGCTGTGGGGACCATGATGTATTTGAAGAGGCTGCCTGAAACCTCCATGAAACCTCAGTGTCGGGGTTTTTAAGGATCTGTGAGTGAACCAGCTGTCAGGTTGTAACCTGAGAGAGGCAGGGGAATAGTTTAAGTGATCCTGTTTCCTATGACCACGTGGCTTAGACTGCTGTGTTTCTAACGCTCCAGCTACCACAGATCTGATCATTCAAAAATGGCGAATGAAAGGGGTCTACGTTCATGTTTATAAACATCCACAAATGGATAGTTCTGCTTCTAGCGTGAACAAACGCCTTCAAAACTTGGTTTTCATATAATGTCACATTTGTTTCATTATACCTTATATAAGAAGAATTCAAAGGTGTTCTTTGACAGTATTAAATAGCACTGGAACAAAGTAATCATTCGGGAATGTTGGTGTGTATCATCTCACTGCTCCATGAGTGCTTCCTTGGAGTGCCAGCAGGAAATGACCAGGCTAGGACAATCCAGGCCATGATACTGAGGAAAGGAAAACTACAGTTTTGTTGGGATTTGTTGGTTGGTTGTTTTTGGTCATTCCTAAAGGTGTGTGTTTGCCATCCAAGAGAAGAAGAATGGTGGTCGTTGTCCTTCCCACATTGGTCAGCCAGAATATTCTGGACTTTTCCTCCAAGCTGGTATAGATGAGGCAAGTTAGCTTCTAAAAAACTCTTACTGTACGTGCCCCCACAGTATAGTCTATTGCTCTTTGTAGCTTGGTGCACACTCTGGGAGTGAAATCACTGCAGACCCAATGTGCTGTGGTCCTGGTGTAGAAGTGCAACTGTGTGATGCCAAAAACAGCTAATAATGATCTTGAAAGAAGATTAACTTGTTGCATTTTTCCAAATAAGCAGAGCAAAAAAAATCAATGCAGAATGAGGGCAGGGTGGGGGGGTGGGCAGAGGGGCGCAGAGAACCTTTGTTTGCAGTATTCTTTTCAGTAACAGTTCTCAAAAATATCCACTGGAGGAAGCAGGAAGATAGGAAGTGTTCAGTTATTTTTTTAGTCTACCGTGTTTTATCACAATAATTCACACAAGTCTATCAATCAATGGTGTATCTGCACAGAGAGCATCAGCTGGTCATTGGTAACTGATGCTGCTCCTGAGAGTCCTAAATACATGGGGACTTGCAACTGGGGAAATAAGGATAGCTGTCACAGGTGAACCTGTCCTCTTATTATCAAGAGCATTTCTCAGTACTTTATAAGTTCTTAAGCCATTAAGGTTTTATTTTTTTGGGTTGTTCTTTTTTTTTCCCACAAAAATCATTATCTTAAAATGTTTCTGTCTCATTTAATGGCAATTACTGCTAATATGTTTCCACGGCTTAATATTGTAATGTAAATTTAGCCTGACCGCATGATGATGCGGGGATTTTCTGGAAGTGTTGCTTTGGGAATCCACATTCAGCTGTGGAAGTAAGATCCTACACTTTGTCTATAATAAAACAAATGGGCTCCTGAGATCTTCCACCTTATTCTCCAGCCATGCCCAGCCTCGTAAAAGCTGGGTAAACCACGATGTGTAACTGAATTGGTCAAAAATGGGATTTTTTGTGCCAAGCAGTGACAGGACCATTGGAGGCAGCACGTACACTTTTGACAAAAAGATCTGATGTATAAAGCAGAAGGAAAGTACTGCAATCCAGCAAGAGCTGTGCTGACCTCCTGTCAGTTTAGGATGTTTGCAGACTAACAAAGCCAAGCACAGCTCTGAAAAAAAGAATAAAAAAATAAAATATAAAATATAATAATATTTTAAAAGTATCTTTGATGCTATTTCTTCCAATAACTCAATATTTTCTTTTTCCCACCCTGGTGGCCTCCCCATGCCCTGTCCTGGGACTGCAAGAGCTCTGAGTGATGTGAGATGTGAACAAGCACACTCTGGCCAGATCTGTCAAGCTGCAGTGTGGAATGTGACTGCTCTGCCCACCCTGGTCCTGCCAGGAGGCTGGTGACAAGGACAAACATGAGAGGTGGCCAAGCTCCACAGACCTGCAGAGGTGCCAGGCTGGCACCACGTGCCCCTGCCCTGTGCAGGGATGGGGCTGGCCAAGCTCGGTCTGCTCCATTCAGAAAGGTACCCTGGCTTTGTCACTGGCTTCAAACGCACCATCACGGGGGAAAACACCCTACATGTTTTCTTTATTTAAAGGAGAATTGCTGCAAAAAACATGACGCAAGAGATGAAGGCAGGGAAGGAGAGTGTGTTGTATCACTCTGCTTTCACCCATGAGATTAGGAAACTGCTGGTTTGCCTTTTTCTCCTTAGAAAAATATTTTGCCATTGCCCAAGTGCACTTCAAGGAAAGGGCTTAAAGCAGCAGCAAGGCAAGGCATCAGCGCCAGACAGACTGCAAGGTATGGTAAACCCATTTTAAGTGAATGGACGCCTCTTGCCCATATAATTGACACCTATAATGCCCGGACATTAGGTCACTCTGGTCTCAAGAAAAAGCAAGTGTTCAAGGAAAGCAGATTGTCTTGGCTGTCAGTTCCTGATTTAGCTCCTATTCAGTATTTTCTGTTTGAATTTGGCTACCCTAGCCAAACTCTGCTTGGATGATTGACATTTTTACAAGAGACTAACAAATAGCAGATGACAAATGATTTACATCTCCTGCAGATTTATGAAGCTTTGGATTTATAAACATTTTCATTACTATGCCACAGCTATCTAAATGTTTCCAAACAAAGAGGAACAGAAGCTCCTAAGGAGTGAAGACCTCAGTATAAGTTGGTTATTCCAGAAACTGGAGTTTTGTTATGGAACCAGTTCCAACACTTTACCCGTCTTTTACCTTTTGCTCCATTCCTTTCACTTCCATCGCCCACTTCTCATTGTTTATTCTCTTGCTTGCCTATATGCTTTCACTCTTACAAGTTTTAATTCAAGTTTGCAGAGGTTTTTCACATTATGTTCATTTCTAAGACATTCAGAAAGCTTAAGGATACTATTTTTGGAAAGCCTTGAATATGAAAACAACCTATGCATTTACAGACTGTGACTTTCAATGAAATGCAGGTACTTCACTTTCTGTGGGGCAACCTGTTGTAAACATTCTCTCCTCCGAGTGCTTTACTGATAAACACACGCTCACAACCACTTGCACAATGTCAGACTTTGCAAAGCCACCACCCAAGCCTCCCCATCACACGACTCCATTGCATGTCTACTATAAAAGGTCCTTGGCCAGCCAATTCCAAGTTTTGGACAAACAGGTAGGCTCAGTGTGTTGACAGAAAAGATGCCAGCTGAGGTTGGCTGTTCTGAATGTAAAGACTTAAGTGTGGTGCCGCAGCAGTAGTCATGACCTATTTCCATTTAGACACTAACCTCCCATAACCTTCCTTTTGGAAGTTCCTTGTTCATTTAATTAACTGTATGCCTCCGTTTTCCTATTACCTTGCCCCTCTGCTAATCTAATTCACTGCAACCTCCACGAAACAAGGTGGTTGGCTTCATGACTGAAATTCATGACTGAACTTTTAATCTCATTTAGTGGTGAAATGGGAGGGCACAGGTGCCAGCATAGAAATTCTCAAGTCCTGGTACGATGCTATTGCAGCTCATTGCTCAGTTGTACAAAGTGTCAGGATATTTGATGAGGTGCCCCTAAGGCATACCAGCCTCCTCTGTCCTAGGATTGTGCCCTGACTAAGCTCTTGAAGTTCTGGTCCAGTCAAGACTGTGCTTCCGGGTCAGGTGCTAGGGCTGAGTCTTTTGGCTGGCTTTATTGTAGGAGCGTATGGCTATAGTCACCAACATCCCAGTAAGATCTCAGATTAACACATCGAGGCAGCCTCCTGCACCACGTTGACTTTTGGAAATACACTTCCACCCAAAGCAAAGAAATGCCCCTTCAGACAGCTGCAAGGCTCTGTGCGAATGCTCTGCTTGGAGGTGGGCTGGGGGATGAAAAAGGGGTTGAAATCATTTGCCATAATTTTATTCTGGTTGCGCAGTTCTGTAACCCCTTCTCTCACACTGCCCCGGCTGCCACTGGGCACCAACTTCTCAGTCAAACGAGTGAGCCAAAGCCTGAAGTGTGTTGCTGCAAGAAAGGTAAAGCGTTCATACCACTGCAAGTGAAAGAAATCACTGGGAACCATACTTCTGGAGCCTGATCTGCCTGCCCCTGTCATTTTATAGTTTCCATGTTCAGCTGTGAACAAGCATCCTGATGCTGAGGTGATCTCCATCCTGGCGCATCAGTGAGTGCCACATTAGCAGCAATTTCTGCTCAGAGCTCTCCATCGTCTTCTCAATTGAAAATTGAGATCAGGACCAGCTAAAATAAGCTTTTGAAAAGGTCTTTTGCAGAGAGAGGAATACCTGTCCTTCAGAACTATTCTCTTCCATATATACAAACACTAGGAGCAAGCAATGAGTTACTGAAGTTCATGTGTGTATGTGCACATGCGTGCATCGTAAAGAGATTTTGTTTTGAAACAGTAGTAAGGCACGTTTGCCAACACATAAATTAAGGGCAAAGAGCTATATTAGGCAGGAGAGCCAGAACAGAGACCTGCAGGGAAACTTCGGTCTGTCATTTGAGTAAGAAAGGAAGTCTGCTGATTGCTGAAAGCAGGTCTCTTGCTCTTTCTCTACTAACACTAGCACTACTAAATTTTCTCTCTTTAAAGACAAGCTGCTCCCCACAAGGACTTGCTAAAAGGGTAAAACTGTGAGGGAAGCGTTCTTCCTGCAGCAATGCTGCTGGAGTCTAACAACCTTAACCCACCTTAGGCGTCTCCATGCTCCAGCTCTGTCTCTCCTCTTAGCTCGTTCTGCAGGAGCTACTTAACCTAATTACAGAGGAGGAGACACCTCAAAACTGTGGCAGGCGAGGAAGTGGGGGAGAGCGCACAACGCGTGCTTTCGTCCTGTGTCCTCACGCACGATTTGTGCAGGATGGAAAAAAAAAAAAATCCATCTTCCCTTAAATAAATAAATAAATAAAATTTTTAAAAAAAAGGATAAGCTCCACCTATGCGAGCAGGGGAGAGACAAGCCGGGGACCCTGCCTTCCCGGCAGCCTGTGCTCCCGCACCGCCCGGGGCTCTGGTACCGCTGCGTCCTGCGCTGGGGACAAATTGTGTGGCACACGTAGATCTGCCCCTGCGAGCGCTGCACAGTCCCCCGCCCTTCCTATGGGTGGAGTATAAAGGCAAGCCGTGAAAATCAGGAGAGGATCGTGATGAATTTCCTACATGGAGATCCTGGTTGTAATAGGGCTGTTGAGCTGGAGGCGGTGTGGCAGCTGTGGAAAACAGCAAATTATTGCGAGGAGGGTGAGCAGTTCTGTCTTTAATTCTTGTAACAGAGAAAAGAGAGGGCTTCTGTGAAATGAGCCTGGCACAGTTTTCTTTCCTGATTTTTCTTGAGTTGCCTGTGGAACGTCATGAGAGCTGGAGACAGGAGGAAATAAAACATTTCAGTAGTGCTTTGGAAAGGCTAGACATGAGGAAGAAATTTTTTACAATGAGGGTGGTGAAACAGTGGAACAAGTTGCGTCAAGAGGTGGGAGATGCCCCATCCCTGGAGACATTTCAGGCCAGGCTGGATGGGGCTCTGAGCACTCTGATCTAGTTGAAGATGTCCCTGCTCATTGCAGGGGGGTTGGACTAGGTGACCTTTGAAGTTCCCTTCTAACCCAAACTTCATGATCCTAAACCTCCTGCTATATAAGGGAAAAAAAAAAAAAGGCAGCACAAATCCCTCTTTAGGTCATATACTTGCCTGTAACTTTCAGTAATTGAAAAGAAACTTCTTCAAATGGCAACTTAAGCAAAAGGAACAAATCTCCATGGAAGATTTGTGACACCTTTTTTCTGAAATGCTTATTCTAGTCATTCAGGGAAAAACACCATAAATAGAGAGGCAGTAAGAGTCAGTATGATAATAGCACTATTTCAGATGTTTCTGAAAGCAGATCATCAACGAATGGTACGAAACATGGTCACTGAGGTATAAGCCAGGCTGCTGGGCTGTTTTCTGACACGACACATATGTGTCATTTATGTTCCTGCCTTTTGCAGAAGGGTGGTGAACTACTTTGGCCACTGCTGCATGCAGTTTTGAGGGTTACAGGAAGGGAAAAATATGGTTTTTGTGTTGGAAGATGAAGGGGATCCTCCCATACGTTTCTTCCCAGTTCATGTGTAAGGAGACCTGCAAATAGTTTTTCACAACAACAGCCAGAGCAGCTCAGCAGCAGAAATTGTACTGTTTTGCTGGGTAAGAGAAGAGCGATGCGGTATTTGATGGGAATAATAGTGCTGCTCTCCCACCCTGTTGTCATGCTGCCTCAAGTCGCTGGCACGGCGGGGAAGGCAGGCTTGCCCTTTCTCTGCACCACACCTGGTGCGATGGGCTCCAGAGAGCGATGGGGACAGAATGAGGACGTGACAGCTCTCCAGACTTGCTCGCATTCTCACTTGGAGCAGAACCAAATCTCCCAAGCATTTATTTGCGAAATGGATATTTTTCAGTACGGTTGTTTTCAGAACAAACACCCCAGTTTTGCAGATGAAATGCTGGATGCCATGTCTCACGAAACCTCCTGTTGCCTCAGGCAGCCCTGTTCAGGAAAGCCCCACGCATCGTACACCCCTTTAGCTGAAACCTGGGCAACACCACAACATGCTGCACTGACAAAAGACTTCGGCTTCAATAGACCTGTGAACTGTGACGTGTTTGCATTTCACTGAAAAAGTCCTAACTAGCTGTAACCCTGAACTGAGGTGTGACCTTCAGGCATGGTACAGTACAAATAATAAGGACAACAGCATGTCTGATTATTGTATGACAGAGAGCGGAAAGGACAGCAAGAGTTTATGAGTTAATAACATGAGTCCTCACCACGCCACAGAGTGCCCAACGAGCAGATTTGACTGCATTCCTGAAAAACTGCAAAGTGATGCTTATAGGAAGCTTCATAGTAATTCTCTTGGGACAGCATCTCTTCCATAACACCTGCTTTTCACATCTGGCTCATTCCCAACTTTTCGACAAAGTTTATAAATCAGCAGGTATACAGAGTGGGATTTTTGAAGCAAGCGGTAAGCAACGGGTTTGGGCGGAACTGAATTTAATTCTAGCCTGACTCGTCCAAGCTCATTTGATCTGCAAAACCCTGCAGGTGTAAAAGCAGATCTGGGAGGACCCCAAGGTCTTGGCGCAGCATTTTGGTCACTCACCCTGTCTGCTGTCAGCAGCCCCAAGGATGCAGGGACATCTGTGCAGGACAGCAGATCAGGAAAAGAAGTGGACCCTGAAATGTGATGTAAGTAGGAGAAAGACTGAAATAAAGCTAAAAGTCTATGTCCTCCTTAGTTTCACAGTGTAAATTGTACAGAATCACTGCAACTACAAGCACCATTGAGGGAAATTGCACCAATCACATAAGATTTGCTAGTGATAAATATATACCACCATCCTAGATCTCTCCAGAGACCTGTTCATAGAGCCCAAATTTCCAAACCTGACTTCTGTGGCTGTGGAGGTGCCCCAGCAGGCAACCTGCTCGGTCCTACACCATGCTTTTTGTCTGAGGGTTTTACTGAAATTCCATAAAATACAGGCTGCTGTTTAAGCATGCCTGCTTCGGAGCGGGATTTGGGAAAGTCCCGATCACACACTTAGGACTTGGAGCTTGATGTAATTCACAGAGGGAGTTTTCTGGCCGGGGGTGTCGAAAGGCACCACCCTGCCAAAACTGCCACCACCGTATCCCCATCCCGTCGCCCCCCCGCCGACCCCCTCCACCGCCTGTATGTACATACATTGTGGATCTTCTGACCTCTGGTGGCAGCAGAGGGGAATTACAGAAAACCCGAAGGGTTCCGAAAAAGTTGAGGGTTTTTTTGTTTTGGTTTGGGTTTTTTTTTATGTTACCTCAATTTGTTTTTAACATTTATGGGTAATTATTTGAAATGATAACTTGAGTTTTTTCTGGTTTTGTAGAGGAACAATTTTCTGCTCTTGACTGGAAATGCCTTAAATGATCCTGTTACATACACTTTCAAAAATTCACTTTTGTCCAAAAACTTTCACCAGCTTTCAGAAAACAACCCAGAAAACGTACTTTAAATGAAAAAGTGTTGGTTAGGCATGCAGAGTTTCATAGGGCAGTTTATTAATGCTGTTCTATAGCAAAAAGCCTCCCCAGAGGAAATAAGCTCTGCCTGGACATCATACTCCCTCTCTGATATCATTCAATATTATATCTGAAGTTAAATTACCAAGAATAATAGATTGCAGATTTGCTAAATGTAGTAAAAAAAAAAAAAGGGGGGGGGGGGGGGGGAGGTATGAAGACCTAAGGATAAGGGGAATGTGCTTGAAATTTCCTGAGAAACTTAGCTGCTTCAGGAGCATGGCACTGGAAAACGAGAGGACCTCTGCAGGGAGAAGCGTACTTGTCCTTCCTAAAGGAAAAGAGCGTTTTCCATGATCTGGAGAAACACATAATAAATGCTGTTGAAATATCCTGAGCTCTGGACTCAACAATATCCACATGCCAGGATGATCTACAGGTTGCTGACATTAATATATAAGATGATTCCCTCCGAGTGAATGAGCTGTCTCTTAATTTGATGGAGCAGACCCACCTTGTTGCACTGAAATAGATATGCATAGCGATCTGACGAGAAACAGCTGAAATTTCAATATTGTGTCTAGTGGAACTGAATGTAGGATTCTGTGAGAGTTCCCGGAGAATTCCAAGCAATTCAGTAGATGACACTTTATTAAAACTATTAACCGATATTTTCTGCTTATCAAAACTGCAAGGTAAAAATGTTTGAGATGCTATCTCGATTTGAGAATCAGTCTAGAAGGATAAGGATTATTGTAGCATTATTACTGAAAAAGTCAAATGCGGTGACTTATTTTTGTGAAAAGTTCTGCAAGTATGAAGCAGGGTCACTTTTCACTGGAAAGCATCAATGGCAGGGGGATTGGACTAGATGATCTTTTGAGGTCACTTCCAATCCCTAACATTCTGTGATTCTGTGAATAAATAGAATACACCCTACACACACACTTTCTCCGTATCACTTGGTAGCATACCTACCTTTGTCATATCCTATTTTGTTCAACTAAACTAAAAATCTCTACGAGTTTCAAACTATTAGGATGTTATTCGTGCAAATGTAAGTAACAAAGACTTTTGTAGAAATGACTGGGACACTTCGAAGCAAAGGCCCATAAGCTCCTAGCTTATTTGTGGAAGTGTCTTACAAATTCTCTGAACCGCCCAAAATTCTACAATCTGTCCAGGCCAAATGACCAGAGAATTGTCTAATAAATAAACAACCCCCCCTGCATTTTGTCAGATTTGGGACTGCAGTAAAACACCCTCAGCTTTTGAGAAGTCTGTCAGGCCATGCTCAGCTGTGCAAAGCAAACTGAGCAAATACTGCGTCTATTATATGCAGTTTCCTTTGATTCCTTGTGCTTGAATAAATGAATTATTATTTTTTCTTCAGAAGAAGGAACAAAAGCTGGGTAAGAGGCAAGTGGAGGTTCTTCCTTGATAATCAAGCACTCCTTTTGTCCTTTTCAGAGGAGTTTTATTTGCAAATGCCCGTTCTGCACAAGCTTTAAAAGGCCTCAGCTTCTAACAATGCCGTGTCCTCATTGAGGCTGACCTGGAGCGGACCTCTATTTACCAAATATAAAGATGCTAATTATTTCGTATAGAGGCCTTAACGTGATTACAGGGAGCATGGACACTGGTTGTTGTTATAGCAATCTGAATTAAATTACACTTGTGCCAGCATAATCAGGATCCCCCCCATGAGTTTATTGGGCTGGTATTTTAAAGTGGCATCTCAGCAACTTGGTAAAAACATTGATTTCTCTTTTGTAGCAGTTAAACTATGCAGGCTGGAAGACTGGGGGGAAAAAAAAAAAGAAAGAAAATAAAACTTTTTGAGTAAATCCTGAGGAGAGAGGTTTGGGTTTTAGGCGAATCCCAGAGATGGCTTTCCTGCCTCTCTGAACATTTTAATAAATGCTCATTAGAAAAAAAGGAACTGGAGTTATAAAAACTAAAGGCCAGACCATCCTTGTTAAATGGATGCCTCTGCACAGTGGAAACAATCACAGTGTTCAAGCCCGTCAACACAAATGAGGTAATGAAGTTGTTAGGCCATGGAATGGACATGGTGCATGTCGGGGGGCAGTGGCTGCCCAGGGCCCCAGGCGGGGCAGCTGAGGCAGGTGGCAGGGACTTTTGGAAAGCCAGGTGGGAAGATGAATGCAGCTGGAGGGGGTCAGATCCGTGGCTCTGGCTGGTCCGTGGCCCTATCATGGGGCCTTCACAGCAGGCAAGATGTCCGCCGGACCTCGGCAAAGCACCGAGCCGCCCGCCAGCGCCCCTCAGCAGGCCTGTCCTGCAGCCAGATCCTGCCCACGGGTCTCGGCGTTAGCTGTGGCCATGAGATTGTTGTTCCGTCTCCACCCTGGGAAGCCACACTGCATTGGCTACAGCTGTATTACATGGCTGTGAGAACAGCTGAAGGTGAAAGAGCATCTTTCTGCCTCCTTCCTGCTGCTTTGGAAGATGCTTTGTCGAAAGCCTCCCGAGGGCCTGGCAGTTGATGTTTGCAATGGAGGGGCTGTGTCTGCTCCCTACTGGTGGCTGGCTCTGCTCCCAGCGAGCTGTCCCCAAGCACAAGAGCGAGGGAGAGCATCCCTGGGGCATCCCTGCCATGCAGGGGGCTCGCACAAGCCCCGCATCCATCTGCTGCTCACCCCCTGAGAGGTGACGGCAGGGGAGGGATGCACAGAGCTGTAATAAACCACATGTGCCTGTCCAAATCGTAAACATTGTCAGCGCAGCCAGGAGGGAAAAGGTGTTAGTTTCTCAGAGGAACTCCTGCACGAGTAGCTCTGACACGCGGTTCAGCTTCTAAAAGAGATGTTAGTCCGTCAGAGGTGTGAGTCTCGTGGTGGCAGCAGCGATGCAAGTGATGTGTTTAAAGCCTGTGTGGTCAGTACTACAGGGATCTCAGAACAGCAGAAAATCACTGCATCAGGTACTTGGTGGAATTCTTAGCTTCCAGAGACACATAAAAAATGAGCTGAAATCTAAGCAAATGCATTGCAGCCGATGGGATGACACATACATTTTGAATTATGCAGGTGTCTAAGGAATTTGTGAAACCAAGGACTGTAGTTTGCTTTCATTTCCAGCACTTTGCATAATTTGATTTTCTGTATATATTGTGAAGTCAGAAACAAGCACTAAGGTCAAGTCTATTATACAGATAAGTATCGCACATCTACCACACACTTTGCAGGAACTCACTCAGAAAGTTTTTAAATGCATGACCTTGTTAGCCAGGGCTTATGTCCTCTGGGATCATGGTGAGCCACGAATGTGAAAGAGGCTGGGAGGGAACCAATTCACAGGGAAATCCCCACACAGCAGAGCTCACCAATTTAGGTGGTCCAAGACTCTGTCTTTCAAAACTGTGAAAGACCACAATAACAGCAGAGCAGCAAGCACAACTTCCCTAGTTCTCATTATATTCCACCCGCCTCATAAACAGTAATGTGAAAAATGAAACAGTACCTTAAAGGCTGGCACTATCAAGCATATATTTGCATCAAACAATTGCCATGTAATTGCCAGCATTCGCTGCCCTAAGAATTCAACCATTGGGTGAAGAAAACTTTGCAATTGTTAAGAAATATTTGCGGTTAGGCTTGTTGGGGTGTTAGGTAGGCTTAATGAAGTCTCCCATCAAAACTGACCACCTGGTGGCTCGTGATAGATTTTGGTCCCACCCCAGAGCAGTGGTAAGAGAATGCCAGTGGGGTAACACTTAAGGGCCAGATTCAAATACTGTATGGCTTCAGTGTTTGTTCAAAACAAGAGTTGGGAAAGACTTTTTCTTAGAAATGTGATCACCCTCCCAAATGCATTCACGCATTCTGCTGTCAGTAAACATCCTCTGTCATCCTGCTCTGTTTCTCCAAGGTGATCAGTCCCTGTCTTGCTACAGGGAGCATCCATCACCCACTGGAGTGTCAGACCTACTCACAGGAGGCTGCCCCATCGTGTGGGAAGCTCACACACCCTAGCAGAGTCTCAGCAGTGCCAACAAAACCAGTTTCACTCTTCCAGGGATGACAACACCAACTCTGATGTCTACCACAACTCTGTGTGAGTGATGTTATTCTCCTAGCAGCGCAAGGAAAGCTCCTCCTTGGCCCAATTAGGCCTAACACCCAGACTGCCCGGGCCTTGCCTTCTCTGGATGATGGGTCCTTTCCAGCTCCAGGTGACACCAGCTTTTGTTGGGCCAGGTAACTCCTTTTGCATCATGCACGGGGCTCCTGCACTTGAAGAAGCCAGTCCAGAGGTGCTGCCCAGCCTCCTGCACAGGAGCAGGAGGAAGAGGAGTGGTGGAGAGAGAGGGGTGCACATTGTGGGGTTGGTTTGGCACCGGCAGCAAAGCCACAGCTGCCCCTTTTTAAGGCACCAACCCCATCTGCCTGCTGTCCTAGGAACAGACAGTGTCCAAAGCCAGCCCTGAACTCCAACAGCAGGATCCAGCCATAAAGGCTGATGAAGCACCTTCATGATCCTAGCAATTGGAGGGGAAAGAATTAGAACAATTATTCATGGAAATAAATTTTGGTAGGTTTTTTTTTTTTCATGTAACATTCAAAACAGGAGCATCTTCCTTCTTTCCCCCATAGCAGTGGTATTTCTCCTGTACGGCTGCACTCAAGGTGATGCAGTTGGGTTGAGGATTCATACGCAATGGGTGTCTCAACGCAGCAAGGTGGGGGGGATCTTCTTCCTGTCAGCAGTTGCAGTGACTGAATTTTATCTAGATTCGATCTATGGATCTTAGTATAGATCTTTGTTACGTGACATTGGGTACTATTCCTGTGAAAGCACTGCCTTTTGAAACAATATTTCAATGAGTTTGCTATAAGAGCACTGATCAAATTGGGGGGGCGGGCATAGGCATGGGGAGTGGGCAGCATGGGGACAAGCTATTTTAGGAACTGAAAATGAACTCATTATATTTAGCACAGAGCAGTCTTACAGGCAACTTCAGACTTTTAAAAAAAATCAGGCTTTGATAAAAACAAATGCAAATCTCTATGTGATGTGTGTCTGTCCCCCACGGCCCAATAAGATAACTTAGTGTAAATGTGACCATAATAATTTATGAAACAGCTCTTATAAGCTAAGCTGACACTATACGACATGGACTAAATGCAATCAAATAGTTTATCGAAGTAATGTGGCACAAAGATGTTGAGAGGGTGCACATAATATTCTGGCTTCATTTTCACATAGGCAGGGCACTTCATTTGAAGCAAAGGAACAAAACCAGTTCATTATTTCTGCAGAGATTCCCTGATACTAGCACAGTCTAAATGCCATTAACGTTAGTACTGCTGGATGTTTTACACCAACTTTACCTTTGCTGTTCCTTCCTGAATTTGAGAAGAATTACTCACCTGTAACAGGCTGTCACCCTACACAGAGGCTGTACGAGGCCGCGGGCTGGAGTCCAGAAATGGGAGCTTTCCTCAGCTATTAATTTCTCTGCCCACTAGATGGCCCATATCTCTACCACCAGCCTGGAAGAGGAAGATTTCTTCCTCGCACGTATTTCTGCTTTACTGAGCAATCCCAGGCCGGCAATCAGGCTCTGTGGGCTGACAGCCTTGAGGGGAGAAACCTCCTCCCTGCTGCCCTGCCCCTGACATCCCCGAGAGCTCTGTTTTGGAGATCACATCCTCTGTATCTAGGTAGAGAGACACGGCTCCTGAGCCCTATGATGCGTGCCATTTCACATACAGCTATTCACGGGAGAAGCAGTGCCAATTCTGATGGTGTTTTTCCAGAAAACTGTGTTTGGAAACTCGTATCCTGGATTTAAAGGCAACTCCCCTGTTTTCACAGCACGTGGATATTTCACCCGCACGTTGCTATTCCTCTTGCAGCTGCACAGAGACATTTATGCAGTGTTAAGCAGGTCTGACACTGGCAACAGAAAGCAGGGTGTATCCTCTTTTGTATTTATCTACACACATTCTTACATACCCAACTCCTTCCCTGCATGGAAAAGGAAAAAAAAACCACACACACACACACACACCCCTGTTCCCCAATAAATCTGAAGCTACATTAATCTGTGAAGATAAAAATAAGGTATGTAAGTTCCTCTTTGTGCCACAGTCAGAACAGAAAAAAAGCAGCCCGCTGTAAACACGTTTACTTACAGTTAGCAGGAAGGACTAGCATGTTTCAGACAAAAAAAATGTAAACTGTTCAGGAGAGATGACCTCTGATATAAAAATGGGAGTAAACCAGCATGGCAGCAAAATCAATGTTTGTTTTAAGCTCAAGGAACTCAGATCCAGGTAAATTAGAAAACCTCATATTCCCACCCCAAAACCAGAGACTTCATGCTAAGAAAGAAATCAGATGCACAGTGAGGAAAAATCTCTTCTGTTACAGATTTTATGACATGACCATCTCCTTGCACTACATCTGCACCACGCTCAACTATATGTCAAAATCATATAGCCTAAGGAATCCATGTCCTTATGGTGGAGGCATAAAATATGCATACACATTATTAAAGTTGCATTAGTTTTGTTCAATCTGCTACACAAGACCTTGGAGGCATTGTTGCCTTGAAGAGCAAACACCAGTATTGGTAGTTAAGGAGCACAAATGCTAATTCCTCCTCTGATATTCACCTAGCTTGAAACTTCAGCTATGTCACTTATGCTGCAGTTTCCTTACTTGTGAAGTATGGAGGAAATAGTGGTGTGTTTGCCTTGCAGGGGTATCTTGAACTGTTAATGGTTGAACTTTGCTTTGATGCATAGCGTGCTGCTTAATGGCTCTGTATTTTTAAAAACAACTTATTTTTCAAGAAGCCAGAGGTCTTTTTAGTGACTCGTCTGGTTTTCCCTTGGCCACCCTTACGACAGGCTGTGAAGCTGTTCCCAGAGGAGAGAAGGAAGGGATATCGAATGGCAGATCACGGGCACAGGGCACGCTGCCTTTCAGAGGGACACCGCAGCTGGCTGTGTAGAACAGCCCCGTGATGCATCGAGCCCGGGGCTCATTGCCCGCAGTGGCCCCTGCAGCAAGCTCCAGAGGAAACGGCAGGCATTCCCCCATAATTCAGCCAGTCAGGTGGTCAATATTATCCTACAGGACAAGCTATGCGTTCCTGACCTCCTCTGTCACTCATACCCAGAAAGAGGATTAATGAACCTTGTAAGGACCAGAATAAAAATGGTACTAGCAAATACCAGTCTTCTTCCTTTCTGTACTATCCAGATCTGCACCCTAGCACAGACCAAGCCTGCTTCTGAAATTTCCCAGCAACGCTAGCCCAAAGCACCAAAGTCCTCATGCCAGGCTGCATTGTCAATGTAACACACTCCTAACGCCCCTCAGTGCTCTGGGAAACTCTGTTTGCCCCTCTTCTTGGGGCAGTTAGCACCTTGCCTGCTTCACATATCCTGACAGACCCACTGTTACGGTACTTCATGACCCTCAAGGAAGAGGCACAACCAGCTCCAGACACCACACACCCACAGTTGTTTACCCTGGCCATTGCTGCAGAGTCTCTGTCTTCCAAGCTACTGAAGACATTAACGTCTCAGGTCCATCCAAGACAGGCAACCATAGCGTTGATGCATCCAGTCATGGTTAGTCTGTGGAAAGACTTGAGATCCTTGGGCCTTAGGAATAAAGGGTTGTGCTGACTTGATGGGCAACAACATGCAGTGTGTAACATGTGAGCAGACCGCTGTTGGCCAGAGCAGGGGAGCCTGAAGGGAAGGTAACGGAGCTTTTGTATAACCTTGGCGAAGCTGGTGTAGAACTGCAGTCTTTCTCCGTCTCTGATATATGTGGCAGAGATCTCTTTTCTTCTTCAGTAATTAGAAGCGAGGCCTCAGAAGAGGAAGTAATCAGTATAATACAGTTGCAGTACTGATGTCAGATGTGCCTAACCCAGAGCGTGGAGAAAGAGAGCAAAAGCACATTGCATAGGAATAATAGTGGGTATCTGTGAAGTCGTATGACCAGTCAGTTGGTGGAGTAACAATTTTTGCAGCTGTTCCCACCAAACTGACTCTCCTGAGAGAAAGCACAAAAGAAAAGCTTGCGCTTTTTTTTTGGCCTTTTTTTTTTCCCCTGGGAGAGAGACCTTCTGTAATGGAGTCCTTAGTATCAGATAATGCGTTTGATTATAACTGTAATATCAATTTTCACGATGTCTCCCACACAGCAAGCAATTTTTTGAGTTGGGACACTGAAAAAATGCAGTCTAAGATAATACTGATGTATGCATCAGGGTGAATGACTGACACAATTGATTTCCACATTCCCATGATACTAGGCTATTGAAATTTGGTATACTCATACATTAGGAATACAACTGCACTCAAGAACTTGGAGGAGAAGCAAACTTCATTTTGTATCTTTCTGAGATCACCAGAAAGATGGCTTTTTTGTTAAGTCTGGTTTCAAACACTGATGTTCTCTTTAAGCTGAGATTTTGAAATCCATTCTAGACCTCTGATTATGGGGTGGGGAAGGTATTTCTGTCACCAAAAGGTGATCACTAATACTTTATCATTCTATTTAATTTACCATCTGTGGGACATGTAGGACATGAAGCTTCTAATTTGGAGAAATTACAATCATTTAAGGTCATAAGTTCTGTTTCGTGCTTTAGGCAAGACACCTTCCAAAGGGAAGCAAGCATGTTGTAGACATTGATGCTGATTGTCATTGTGAGTTAATAGGTTAGCTGCGGTCAATTAATAAAGCCTTGAAGTCCACACAAAGAGGATCCTCATTTTGGGTGAATCTGAGCACACATAGGCAGGAGTTTCCACAGTAAATAACTCTTTTACAGTTATGTTACTGTTTCATATTACATTTCTCCTTAATAACACTAATTCAATGATGTAATAGGATCCAGAACTTAAAAATTATTTAGCTCTCTGATGAAGAGTAGTATCATTGGAAGAAAAGTATCTCAAAGCACAATGGAAAGTACTTTAGTGTCATGTTTCCACAGAAATTTCAACTTGCTGAGTATCACACTATTGGCACAACCTTCTCTCTAAAAAGCACACCGTGATCTTTCCCCATCCTTCTTCTAGGAAGAGTTTCCATGTTTAGAAGCAAGAATCCCACGGAATTTTGCTATTGCTAGCAACTTTCCAGGGCAGGTACTCAGTGCTGATGGTGGGCAGTTATGAGTCTGCATTTAGGCATAAGTACTTCAGTCTCTCCTGTAGTTAAGTCTCATCCTAAGTAAACCCGTGATATGCCAATCAGAGAACAAGTCTGAGCTGATGAAACGTCTCTGTAACGCTGAGGAATAGTGCAGTGATTGTGAAGGCAGTTTAGGTCAATGATTATGAAATTCTGCACCCAAAAGGACATACAGATAATCTATATAAATCTTTAAAGTCCTCAGAGGATTAAATTTAAAATGATCTAGTATCACACTAATGCTTTCCTCTCAAAGAAGAGAATACATAGCTTCTAAGCAGAAGCTATGGGCAAGCCTCGAATCACCTCTTTTCAGGCAGTCACAAGGGAGTGGGTCACTAATCAAAGCTTTTCTTCCCCTTCCTCAGATGTCCATCTAACGAAAGGCTACTTCCAGGACAGAGAAACTGAAAGACCAGAGGAACATTAAGTGTCAAACATCATCTATGTTCTGCAAGATCTCAGACAGAATAAAAAAGTCACAGACATGTCTAAAACCCTCTAAGAAACCAGTATGTGATTCAAATGCCTGAGATGCTTTGAAATGTAGCTCGGGTGAACTACCCTCAGCACACTTTGACAGAAAGTTGTTGCTTCCCACTTACCAACCACATTAATTCTGAGCAGGAACTAGATTGGCATGGGTTGGAAAAGCAACGAGTGTTGAAGAAAAAGATGGGAGACCAAACATCTTCTTAATCAGAAACTATGAAGTACTTTTCTAATCTTAGTGTACGTTGTCTGTGGGTTTCCTAAAATATTTCCCCCCAAAAGATCAAAATACTATGCATTTGCTCTGGCAGTGGCTTCTCCACAAAGGACAACACATTGCCTGGCTTTCCTCTAAATTCTCTGTACATGCCTGTCCTTTGTGCTGGAAGCTTCTCTGATCAGAGAGTGCTTGGCACATTTCTAACATGTGATTAATTAATTGTAATCAAAGAGAGATCTGCAGGTACAGACAGATTGCTTGCCTCCTTGGAGAAAACATTGCCTTTCTCATGTCCAATAGCTGCAAATGAAACAAGAGCCCCCAGACACCACCTTTTGTCATCAGTCTGTTGGAAAATGTACATTCAGGGGCTAAACAATGTGAAAGGCAGTGACATGTCCCATCCCCTTCTCTTTTGCCAGCCATGAGTAGACATGAGGCCATTCGGATGTGGAGAAGAGATTCATCTCCGAGCTCTTGCAGATGAAGCCTGGTGAGTTCCCTGCTGTCTGTGGGCAGCACAAATCTAGAACTCCCCAGAAATAACCAGGAGTCTTACAACAGCAGTTTCTGCCTCCTGAGCAACCCTCCGCAATCAAAATCCCTGAAAACCCGTCGACATAAAACACAAAAGCCAAACTCGAGAAGAAAGGAACCAACGGAAAGAGGCTGAGGTGATGAGTCTGGAGGAGATTCCTCTGCACACCAATTTCCACACCTGCGTTAGCACAGCTTGCAGCGCAGGAGAAACTTACTTTGGTGATGAAACTCACCAAATCCTGCTTCTCTTGGAAGGTTTATGGTGCAAAGGTACAATCTGACCAAGTCACAGAATCACAAAATCGCATAACAGCCCAGCTTGGAAGGGACCTTGAAGGATCATCTGGTCCAACCTTTCGAGGGAAAGGGAGCCTACATAAGATTATCTAGCATCCTATGCTATTGCATCTCAAAAACCTCCGGCAACAGGGACTCTGCCATGTTCCTGAGGAGGCTGTTCCTCTTATATGCTTATTATGTTCCTCAGAAGCCACCAGACAAATCAGCACAAAAAAGAGCCATCCTCTGGCCTGTTGCAGCCAAAATTTTGACAAGACAGCAGGTATAAGCAGCTATGCACAGGAAAATTATATCAACTGACCTGTGACCCAAGCCAGCCTGTCCAGCAGGACAGTGGAGCATGTTAATATGGCACACCCAGATGTGTGCTTTTTCCGCCCTTTGTGAGAGCTGAATGTAGCAGAGGATATTTAAAAAAAAAAAAAAAAATTAAATTTAAAAAAATCCAGTTTCTTCCAGAAGAAGTGGTATTAGCATGCAGAAAGGGTGATGACTAATGCTGGACAAATTAATTTGGTTGCAACATTTGTTTTATGAAAAGCCCCAAATGAACCTTTTTAGTTTATTTCCAGAAAGCAGTGCTCTTTACTGATGACTGACTTTTACTGATGGCATTCTTAGAAATCCCCAAATGATCAGTTTGGGGGTTGTCAGTGTGGTTATTTGCAGGTGATGAAGGAAGGAAGTAAATAAAAATATGATTTGACATTTCATTAGTAATGCTAGAGATGGCTGTGCACAGAGCAGAGGCAATGAATATTGCACCTACTGGAGTGCAAGCAATAAAGGCAAATGCATAGCCTGTGCTGACCTCCAGCCTTCATTACCCAGAACAATATGCCATTCCCTGTATCTGAAATCACACTACGCTTGTGATAGCAGCAACCAGTGGCTGGATTTACATCCACACAGCCGGAGTTAAATTGCTATGATTCAGCTACCTCCTTCCTTTCTCTCTTGAACATAACCTGTCTTCTAGCTAGACTGCTGCCTTTCCAGTTGGGAATAAGCCACTGTTTTAAAGAAAAAGAACTGTGTGGGTGGAATGAAATGCTTGGAGGATATATGCTCTGCCATTTAGATTTTTTTTTTCCCCTAATAAAGAAAGGGTGCAAAAAAGATGCCAGAATCCGAAGCACAAACCCAAGGGTGCAACTGCATCTTTGAGGTTCTTTCTTGATCATTCAGATAACCAGATAAAAAAGGCCGAATGCAAGGTTCGAATTCCCAGACTAACTCCAAGCAATCAGCAGTGACTGGTCCGCACATTTTAATGGTAACGAAGACTAACATTGAAGTGATATTTCTCTATAAAGAATGTAGCAATTAATGCAGTTTACAGTGGTATAAATAATATCAGACTTTGACCCTGTATGAACATATAATCAACCAGTGAGCTACCTTGTGCACAAAAAGCTATTTTCTTGTGCTCGATACTTGAAGAGATTATGAGAAAATGTTATGTTTTCCATTAAACGTAGTGCACAGGCTTGTGCCACTGTAACTTGAAGGAAAGGTTACATTCACAACCCACCGTTAATAAGAAACTTATTTTTCTCAGGGTCATCTAGTTCTTTACTTGAAAATAAGAGCATCTTGAAAACACTGTGTTGGTTTTGCAACAGATATGAGTGATAAAAATTATTTCCCAGCCACAGTCTTGCACAAGGTGCCCACGTTTGGTTCTAACAGGACCAGTGGTCAGTCTCAGTGAGAAATGCACTAGGAAAAGTTGGCATTTGGAGTCCACTAAACAGTCAATCTCCCTGGCATCCTCATGCAGAGAGTGCTAAACTCAGCAGAGTAACACTGCCTCCCTGCCCCTCTCAAACTGTTGGTCCAGTTCAAACACCACCACAACTGGGTGCATCACGGTGGAAAGTCAAAGTGTTCATCATGTGGCTGAGTCTATGTACTGGATCTGATTCTATCTTGACTGAGGAAACTAGCTTTAAGTATGTGTAAATCATATATAGAGATACATAGTGAAATATAAAGATATGTGTATAAATATACATAAGGCTAGATATAGAGATATTAAATACATAGAAATATTATATATCCTTCTTTACAGATGGGCTACAAAATATTTTTTGTCTCCAGCAATTCATATCTCCCTTTGAAGAGCTGACCAGTCTCTGCTGGCCTCTGCATCCTGGGTTAGCCCACTCTCTCCTCCTCTTTTGGCCACTGCCCTCCAAGGAACAAATTACTTACGCCACTTTATGCCTGAATTAATTAATGTCGCAGTCCAGTTGTGGATGGAAATCAATTCTCTCATTGACTTGGCTTCTCACATGCAGACACACCTTTCCAGGACACAATTCAATGGCAGCCAGGAAACTCAGATTAAAGCACAAGCTGATGGTGATGGTGAGAAAACTAAACCATTGCTCACCAGAAGCTAGTGAAGAGTAGCTGTGCTGGTGGAAAAATCACCCCTGTGCTGCACAGACTGCAAAGCCCTTCCTGGAGACTCGGGAGATGTACGAAGCATTAGGCACAGGCTTTTCTACCTGGCCGTGAATTCGACTCCAAAGTTATTGTATCGGTGCCTCACTTTCAGCTTAATCTTTCTTTCTAATTCAGAGGAGTATTACAGGCGGCGAGGAACAGAGCTATCAGTAGTTATCGGCAATGCTGCATCTTATGGTACCCAGTAGCATCACATTTATGGGATTCATCAAATAGGTGGGAGACATAAGTAAAGTCGCCCAGGTAGAAAGCAGAGTTGAACCACCATCCTTGCAGGCAGGTATGAGCTGAGACCACAGAGCCCAAAGACGTACCAGCGACTGTCCCACCTCTCTTCCAGCCTCTCCCCTGCTTGACAAATGGTCAATGAGAGATGCTGAGTCAATATTAACAATGCTTTTGACAGTAAATAAAATCTGCTTGTGGAATAAGAAATGCTCAGCTCTACTCCTATATCAATTAGCCATTTCTGAAAATATTGGCCAAACCGAACAGGAAACCTCAGCGGGCTGCAGTACAAAACAGGAAAAAGTAAAGTAAAATAAAATAAAGTAAAATATAAGCCAAACCAAACTAAAAATAAAATAAAATAAAATAAAATAAAATAAAATAAAATAAAATAAAATAATAAAACCTTTCCAATAACATAATGATTTCTTGTTTACTTTTAGAGTGGAAAGGGCAGACAGGGCATCTGACTCTTGTTGATTTTCAGTGGAAGTCGGCATTTCAGGGCCTTTTGAAAATTTCCCTCATGATTGCTAATGAAGAGCCTAGATGATGAGGAAGGAGGAAGTGTCACTGTCATCTGTCTAAGTGAACTAAATGGTCCCTCTTACACCAGCACCTCTGCAGAAATCAGTCTGAGACGGCCGGTTTCTGATCCCTTGTGAGTCACACCTTCACTCTACAAGGCAGTAACAGAGATACTACCTAGTCTAACATATCGCTTATAATCCGTAGCATTCAAAATACTTTACAAAGTGCTGGACTAATCCTTTGAATGACCTACTCAAATACAGAGTCAGGAGTTCACAATTTCATCTCAAAACAGGGAAAGGGAAGTAGCAGCAATGTTATTGTTTTGTCCAGTTAAAATGAAAACTTTCCATTACACTGAATAAGCCAAGAACCATAGGTGAGGGCTATGATGTTGACCAAAATATGGTCAAGACAGCAAGCCTGGTATCTGGGGACTGCATATAAGCACATTTTTAAAACCAAGAGTGCACTCTTTGCTGCTACATTCACTGAAGGTGAATATCCAGCACCTTTGAAGTGCTTCTTTGAACCACAGTCACTGGATCTTGGCCAAGAGAGAAAGAAATTCCTGGCTCCAACGAGCTTTGCAACCTGCCCTCAGGTATATAAATCTCAAGGCACCTCATCTAATTACAGTTTCAAGAGCAAAATATTGGAGGAAGTAGTTTTAAAAAAAACGTTGCCATCATTTCTGCCACATAGATATTTATGATCTCATCTCTGTCTGTAGGGTCAATACTTCCACCTAGAGGTGGTTTTCCATAAGAATGTCAAATTTATGTTGACGCTTTTGTAGAGCCGTTTTGCAGAAATGAATGGGCTGGAGACTGGGGAAAGCTCATGTCTGCAGCCAGTTATTCCTGTTCGGCAGGACTCCTTCCTTCTGTTTCTAAGTTGTGGCCTATCACTTACCTGTGATTCACTCACACTTCAGTGCTAAACCAACGCGCAGACCCAGTGCAAAGCTCAGATACAGTCAGAAGGCTCCAGTGAGGTACTCAGAGAAGCCAGCTGGCAATTCAGAGGAGCTAAAACTCTGACCTGTTCACTTTTAAAATCAACCCTTGTCTTTCTGGGCTTGCTGTAGGGCTAGAGACAATGTAAAGGGAGCTTTCTCACCCTTTGGTTGATGGTTGCTGCTGAAATGTCTGCTTGGAGGGGATGAAATCCTCACTCCAGGTCAGTAGAAGACATCTGCAAAACTTCATCCTTAAAACACACTTTAGAAGTGTTGCATAGGGCCCTCTACACGGAGATGAATTTATACAGAGCAGTGGCACACTGATTCCTTTAATAAGCTTTTGCTGTCTCTGAAAATCCAGCAGTCTGTTCTCCTGACTTCAGAAATGAACAGTGAACATAACATTTTTGTATTCAGTGGCCCCGATTCTCTTTTCATGCACGTGCCTTGTACCCTGATACAACTTAAAGCATACTCAGACACAGTTGCTCTAATTCCTGACAGCAGAAGACCTAGGATGGATCACATTCATTTCATAATTGTGGAGGTAAGTGGTGAGTGTATTTGTTTTAAAAATATCAAATTATTTTCAGCTTTAAACCTTCCTATTGATTTTGAAATGCAATTGGCATTATATTATTCTGAATTGTGAAAACCCTCAACAATTCCACTGTTCTTGGAATACCAGGAAAGTTAAGTCTGTCAAAACCAAGTATGCTGCCTCGCAGACTATGAATGACATCCCAGTCACATTGAAATCAGTTGTACAATTTAATTTTGTTTCAGGGAAGCCAAAAATTTATCACTAACCATAATTACTCAGAAACTGGATGCACTGCCTTCACAGGGGCTTCCTACAGAGCTTTGTGTCTGGGTTTTGCAGAACTTAACTGAATGTAAGGTTTCTGAAAAATCTTTATGGAAAGCAGCCTGCTTTGATGGCTCCATGTTTAAATTGACATGCTTTTTTATCTGAATGTATTTTGAACGCAAGCTGAAGCTGCTGAACCGGTCACTCCCCAACCCCACCCCACCCCAGCTGTATCCCATCTCTGGCCACTGAGCATCACCCCTGCACCTCGCAGAAACTCCCCCCCAGTCTTCCTGTCACAGGCTTCAAAACAAGTCTTGCTCTTTCTTCTGGTTTCCTGAAGGAACAGGTGCAAAGAACACAGCTGCTTAGCACCCTGACGTCTTAGTTGTAAGATGGGAATAATGCACAGCTTTGACCTTAAAGAAACCCAATGAAGATGCACCAGGGCTGTTGAGACCTTAAAGAAACCCAATGAAGATGCACCAGGGCTGTTGAAGTCCGGCTGAGGTTCAAAACTCACTGATGTGCAGCATCCAGAAATGCCTCGGTTGTTCCTCTCCTGACCCCTGTGCATCTCCTGATAAAAGATAAAGATGGCATGCAAGACCATGGGTCTCTCACGTTTTTTGATAGGCTTCACCTAGGAAAAAAAAATCTGCCCTGTTTTAATGAAAACTAATACATTATAGTTTAGGAAAAAAGACTCCAGGTTATATGTGTGAAAGCCTTTTCTGTATCATTTGTTCAGTTATTCCATCTCAATCACTGTTGTGATTAAAGTAAAGCAGGTCCAGAACGTGTGTACCTTTAATTTGTCTTAGTGGTATTTAAAGCTGGTTCTTTAGAAGAAAAGGAAAGAACTGTATCATGAAACCTTGTATATACTGTCACTCCTTATCAGTTACCAATACAACCACACAAAAATCTACACTCTAAGGCAGTACTTGAAACCCAGACAAGTATCAGTACAAAAGCACGATGAACCTCTCTGTGAAGAATCCTTCTTCACGTATAAAGATACTTCGCTATTTTGTCAATACTAGTCAATGCTAATCAAACCTATTCGGCAAAACACCAGAAGAGTAATGCCTAACCTTTCTTGCCTCAGCAAGCAATGGTGTTTTTTCAGCAGCAGCAGACATCCTTGCTCTGCCCTCGTTACCCTGCTGCTGCAGGATGCCACCAGTAGCGAAGCTGTTCATGGTACCCAAAGTCAGCAGGGTGCACTTCCACGCTGCTGCTAGAAGGCGGCTGAAGGCCTGACATGTCTGCACAGTCTGTAACTGTTTGACAGGCCATTGACCGAGCATCCCAGTGCTGGACCAAATCCAAAGCAGTCTCACTGCCTTGGTAAGCTAACCTGCCATCACTGACCACAATAGGAAATGAAACTCTCCGTGCTAAGCCCAGGTGAAATCCAGGAAAAAATCCAGAAAAAAAAACTCTTAAGCATATCTGATACTACCTTTTGAACCTACTGGTGATTTGTCACTCCTCACCCATCAGGCCTTGCCTCAAACCAGTTAACACCAAACACCAGTGGCTACGGCAGGGGACCACGCTGTTCCTTGCACTCATCACTGAGGGGTACCATGGCCAAGTGAAACAAGCCTTAGAGACAACAAGGGTGAAGCTAAGCGCAATATAGAAACAAGCAAGGTCAATCTCATGGAAATTAAGCATTTTATGTTGCCCTCTGAATCCATGAAGTTAGTACTCTGACAGCTTTGCAGAGATAAAACCATCACCCAGGACTTAGATTTCTGTAGGAGTGGAGGGGGAACCTTCTTACCCAAAATATCTAACTGGTAATCTATCTCAGGAAGACAAGCATGATCACATGGAAAAAAGGAAAAAAAAAAAAATTCGCCAATATGGGGTTTTTTTAATATTCTGTTATGCACAAAGTACATTAATAGTTAACCAGCTAGGTCCACATGGTGTGTTTGATAGTAGGGAGAGTGTGAATGAGGAAGATTAAGGGTTGTGAAAACACAGTCATGCAACTATTCAGCTGATTTGTATGAATGTCCTGGTGATTTTACCCATGCTTCTTCCTTTTTTTCTTTTTTTAAGAAAACACGTTGGAGGCAATCCTGGTCTCTCTGAGATGAATGGAAAAGAACATTGACTCACTTTGTGTGGGCACTGTGGAAGAAAGTGGTGGGGTTTTTTTCAGGGGGAACTTAAATAACAGACTGGATGGACCAGTGTAGTGAAAGACGATCGAGACTGCTGTGCAAAAGGGGTTGGCGGTGTTGTGACTTTTTTTTTTTTTTTTAAGTAAACTAGGGCAGAAAAAAGATTGTAGGTGGCTTGCTACTTCTTTGGAGGGTGGGGGATGGTGAGGTGGGCACAGCCATTTTGGAAAGCTGAGCAAATAGGACAGATTGTTGTTGAGTAGTCATGATGCCGAGCTGGGAACAGCTCGTTTTATTCCCACTTTCAATGGCAACGCAAGGTTCATGCCAGGCAAACCATTTTACCTGTGCTGCCTTCTCCAGGCCCCTTCTCCATGGCTGCCCCTCAGGATTGCCCTGCAAGGCAAAGCAACATTTCTAACTCCATGTTTCTCACCCTATGGGTAAGCCAGAAAGCCATAAATTGTTTTAGACCCACTCTTCCTTTCCCTTGTGATCACACGTGTGAGCTCACATCTACTGGGCCACACCACACAGCAGCAGCACAGCGGCCACCCCGATGCTGGGGCTTCCACCTCCCTGCCCAACAGTGTGGATCTATCCACAGCGGCCTACACCGTGCGCACAGCGATCCTGGCTTTACTCCTGCCAGTATTGACTCGGAGAAGCCCTCAAGAGTCACCTGGAGCAGGGCTTTGTACTTGCACATTTGGCAAAGTCATCTGATACATTATCTGTCCAGTTCTCATATCCCCCCGTTGTAATGCAAACTGTAAATAATGAATAGAAATGGCAGGCATTCACTATGACTAAATGTTATCCAGACCATAAAACTCAAATAGAAACAACAAAGAAACGTTCCGCTGCATAATTACAACTGAAAATATTTCAGGCATTTAGTAGCGTGAAGGAACGTCAATAGAAAGAGAAAGTGCACTCAGGAGTCTAAAAATAAATAAACATTTATTTGAAAATTTATAATTGAATAAATTATGTTCACAGGGTCTTCAAAAGAGGCTGAATATTTACTGGTTAAGCCAGAAAACCATGACTTGGCTGAGCCATAGGCAAAGCTGCTGAGTAGGTGATGTGCTGCATGCAATTTATACCTTGCTCTAAGCCCCAGTTTTACACCATGACACTGACTGCAAGCCATTGCCTGAGAACGACTTCTTTGCACCAACATTGTCCAACCCTTTGGCTGCAACAGAACGTACCAACCTCCTCCATCAAATGAGCAGAAATTTGTGTTCCTGACCCCATGCTTTACCAACACTTCCAGAATGTGCCACAGAGCTCCACCAAACAACTTGACACACCTCCGCAGTCGACCACATGAATAAGGGGACAGCTCTGTTTCGGTCACTTAGCACGTACGCGTCTTGTTAGTGCAGTCAGGCAGCGTGAGGTGCTTAAGAAAGAGGACAGCAGGAAGCAAGCCGGGAGATACCAAATTTCTGAGCTGAGAACATTATCTGCTCGCTCTCCATGTTTGACAGTCTTCAGGAAAAACAAGGAGCAAGCACTGGACTGGATTAAATCTTCTGACAGGTCTGAACTCTGCCCACTGGAAATTATTACACTTTCTACAATATATACTGCGGCAATTTATACTCCGTACTGGATCCACGCAATTTGCGTGGCCACAATGATAGTAACAAACTTGGATTTATTTTTAATCAGCACAGAAAAAAACCTGTCCACCCCTGAGTGACACCGACACAGTCTTGTCAGCTTAACTTCATTGTCATCAGAGACCTCTTTCACTGCTTAGGTCAGCAATCACATCTCTTCAACACCTAGCATAGAGTAGGATATGCTCAAATTATCCAGATTCCAGCAAGTCATCTTCTGAGGAATAGTAGATTTTTATCATCACAACTAGAAGATATGTAATTCCTTTATCGTAAAAGATAGGCAGGCCTGTGTCTTAGAGATTACTGCTGTGATGAACTCTACACTTTAATATGAACTAAGATATTATGTCAGTTGTAAAAGTATCTAAATAAGATACAGGAAAGATCCTTAGCATTGTACCTCTGTTGATTTCAGTGGAGCTATATTAATTTAGAAGAAATGTAGGTCCAGTCCTGCATTTCTAGTGCATCCTTCTCAGATGGAGAGCAGAAAAGAAGTACAGAAAACACAAGAGATAACATGAAACGAAGACTAAAATCCCTATCTTATTTCTAATGGTGTAGATTCTTTTCTTCTGGTTTTCCCAGTTTGGCTCAGCCACAGGTGCATAGGATCTAGATCATATCTTTAAGGCTCCCTCTGATTCAACATCTAATAGTGCTTAACATTTGCTGATTTAAAAAGGGGCAGAAGTCATGGAGTAATTGATGCCTTATCTGCAAGAAATAATTCTCTTGATAGAAGTCTCCGAGCAACACAAACCCAGTTATTATTTCCAGGAACTTTTAACTGAAGAAAAATGCATCCTTGAAAAATAGCAATCTAATTCCTAGTGGTAAAATCTCGTAACTCAACCGTTTCTTTCACTTTTAATAATTTGCAGCCTTTCCTCTGGAGAAGGCTATGTGAAGTGATTAGAGTGGTCATCAAATGAGGTGAAGTGAACTTTCCAATACTCTTAATTAATTGTCCTGTGCCCATTGGTCTGAGCCTAATAAGAGCTTGTGGTGGCTTCACGAACTAGGGTGTCAAAAAATATTTTTAAAAACCACTGTTATCTAGTCTTTTTTTATAAAGCTATTCTTCTTCCTTCCCTGAAGAATCAGGCACAATTTTCTGGCTTCCAGGTAGATTTGAGACTGAGAAACAGAGAATGGAGAACCACTGTGGGCACCAAATCCCATCCATTGCAATCACAGGCAACCACACAGCTGTTGTCACTGCCTGCTTATCCCACATCCTCCGTACGCCTGGCTTTTCCATCTTGCTATTGGAAATCCTTGATTCACAAGTGCTCTAGAAGATGCTCAAAGTTTGACAGTGTTCTGCTATAGTTCAGTGGTGAATCAGAGAAACAACCAATAAGAAATAATTTTGATTGGTACGGCATCATTTTCTGTAAGAAGTTTTGGGAGGATAACACGGAGGGTGGCTGCCCTTGCCCGTCTTCCCTTAGTCCGCAGAAGTGACAGCTGTAAACGAGAAAGTGCAATGCCAATGAGGTGGTGCTACTATTTCTCCTCTTGCTATTCTTGAAAGCAAGAAATGCCAGGTCTGACTTGCCTTTTCCTAGAGAGGTGAATGGGATGATTTCATGTGTAATTGAGGAAAACTTGGCAATCTAAACGAAAGTTATAGATACTTAATGTATGTGAAAGTCAACCAAATGGACTGTCAATAAAAATAAATGATATAAAAAGCAGCTAGAGCATGCAGAATAGTGTATTCTGAGCAAATGGGTCTCAATTTAAAAAAGGTGTTCTAGAAATATGAAATTCCCTGAGTGGTTTTGTAGAAAAAGACTCACAGTAAATACAACCATCAGTCCAAACAGAAACACAAGTTAAAACTGAGTTAACTATTTTCTGAAAGAAGATCTAGTGTGAGAACATTTACTTCTTGGGGAAAAATGAGTTAAGTCTCAGAAGATAAATTCAGGCTCCCCTGTATGTGTATGTTACATGGCATCTGTGCAGGTTGTCTGAAGGCATTTAAAAAAAAAAAACAATTCAGTAGGTTGTATTAGTATTTTCAAAATCCTGCTAAGGTTGTTTTCTACGAGACGGTAAATTGTACGACAGTTCCCTAATAAATAGCCCGTTTCTTTTTGCAGACTCTGGGCCAAATTCAGTGGTGAACTGTGTGGCCATGTAACACACACACAACAACAGCTTCACTTGGGTCTCCCTTATGGAGGTAACTCTGATGTCACCACCCTCAGAGAAGTAGAACCCTTCTGAAGAATAAATCACAAGAGAACCAACGACCTGGGAAAAACTGACCATGGGGGCTTCACACAGGGAAAAATTGTACCTCCACTGACACCGAGACATTTTACACCCATCTAGGTCTGGGGTGGTTTAACTTGGGTTGGATCAGCTGAAAACACTGTGGATTCAGTGGAGCTGCAAAAATTTGATCAGAAAGATCGGATTTGGACTTGAGTCAATCCTTGCCAAAACCACTAATAACAAGGTTAAAATATGGCTTCAGGTATGAAGGAATGTATGGATATGGATTAAATCAGGGAGATGCCTGCTTTGTTATCTTTTACTAACACTGATCTTCTAACTCTTTACTACGTCCATCACATTCATTTAGTACAGTCAGACGGTACAAGCTCTAATGTCTTGCAATTTGTGCATTTTTCGCTGATTGAGTTCTGACCAACCCGTTAATGTCTTCCACTACCTGTCCTAACACCTCTCTTGCCTGTATTTGGTTGCTTCTCTTGCCCACATAATGTCTCTCTGAAACTTTCTGCATCAGAACAGTGTCAGTCTGAACTGACATTCATTTGGTGTATCTTCAGAAGCTTACAAGGTAAAGATACCTATATCTAGGCTAGTTTTTCTTCACAGTCAGGAGGGACCATGGAGGGAATCAGGCACTTATAGGGCATGATTCAGATGACCTATTTTAGACCTACTTTAGATGGAATCAATCACAGCCTCAGACGTCTCTATTTTTCCTTCCGTGGACTCAAAGGAAGCCCAGACTGTCTTATTCATCTGTGGATATCTGCAGTTGAGATGACTACACCCTGGATAACTATCTAATGTCAGATGGATCCTACCTTTGATTGACCATCTTGCAGTGACAGCAGCTTAGCTTTCCAGAAACATAACACTTACTATTTGGTGAAAGCATTAATTACATTGAATTTGGCTTTCTTTGGTATTCATCCCCAAATATTCTTCACTGTTAAAAGAAAGGTGACTGTATCTTTTCATGTTTGGGGTATTTTTGGTTGGTTGGTTGGGTTTGGGTTTGGTTTGGTTTGGGTTTGGTTTGGGTTTGGTTTTTGTGAAATTGCTTCTGACTTGTGCTTTTATTTTTTTCCTTTTCCATTCTTCCTCTTAGCAATGGTGCTGATAATGGACACTGAATTGAAAAGAAAGAGCAAAAGCAAATCTTCATCTTCTACCGAAGATCTGCTGATAGGTTAGACAGAGAGCTGCTGGCTTCACGTTGTATATCAGGCGTAAGGAAGTTATGCTGTAGTCTTGGTTTTCTGTTCTAAAATGCAATTGTTCTTTAATAATTCCTAGCTTCTCGAGAACAAGAGGGCGGGGCTATCCATGTTTTCTTGCAGTTCACCATTTTCTGAATTCTGAACTTCTCATTATGATGAGGCACATCCTAATATAGCAGAATGTTCTCTCTACCTGTAGCCTCATAACAGTTTGTTGGAGCAGAGTTCATCTAGTTGTGGCCATAAACACTCCATAGTTCAATACTTGCATTTTACAGTATCTAAACTGCACGGATGATGGAGCCTGAAGAGCCTGCAAAGAACATGGGAGGAGAGCTCAGCAACAGGATGAGGTGAATAGCCAGTTATTCCAAACAGCAGGTTGGAGAGTCTTTCCCTTGTGACTCAGGCTTGCTATTAGAAGGCAGAAGGAATACAAGAAATAAATCAAATCATTGGCATTGTAATGCCAAGGAAATGTCCAGAGGAATAAGAAATAAGGGAGATATATTCATCTGCTTAAACAGGATTTGGTCAAAAAAGGTCTACAGATTTCCAATGGAAAACTACAGATACCCAGTGCAAAAGTTAACCTCTGTCTCAACACATTACAGTGAAAGCCAGAAATCCACCAAAGGCACAGACAGAGATCAAATACCTTCAAAAGCAAATTTCTCAGAGAAAATACTATGTATTAGATACACAGAATTTCTAACAAACGGCATAGCAGAGAGCTCCACAGGCTTTTACGTCACCCAGAGAGAAGGGAAAGGGAAATATCTGGGCAGTGCACTCAGAATGAACTTGGAGTGTCTCTCAAGGCAGCAGGATCTCCAAGTTAGCTGCATAAGGCCTCCATCAAACACCACATAAAGGGAAGTGTGGTATTTAACCACTACGAGAACACACAGAGGGCAACCCAGGGCAGACAGGGATGATGGATCCATACTTCTGTCATGGTGGTAGAGCAAGGACACTGAGTCAACCTGAAAATTATAACCAGAGAACAGGATGGTAACAGGATGGTAATGCCAAACTCCTGCAACGTCTCCCTTTTGGAGCCTCCCATGGATATCTAAGCAGCACAACAGAGCTGCCAGGGCACCTTGTAAAAAACTGTTGTGGAAGGCTAAGACTGCATGGTCCTACATTCGGTGTGTTTCTATCTTCTTTTTTTCTTATCAAATTTTCTGTGCATTGTCCTCAGTCTTCTTCGAAGTTCTGTTGTGAAGTCACTTCTCCATGGTCTTTCCCTCCCTCACCACTCCTGCTCTCAGGAGTACTGCCAATAATAAGCATTGTTAACACTGCCAATATTAATCATAGGTTAAGACCTCTTAGCAATTTTTCAATAATTAGCACAGGCTAAAACGTACAGCCAAGCACACGTGCACTCTCATTCACTACCACAGATCTACACTTGATCTATGGTAAGGGAGAGAATCAGGAGCAGAACTGTGAGGGAACAGAATTTCTTGTGCATGAAAGCATTCAGGATTTCAAGGACTATTCAGGACAAACCAGAACGAACTGAAAGGAACTTGACATTTTCTGCAAAAGCAGAATTTCACAGGGAGGGAATGTTACTGGGTGGAAGGGAGGATGACATTCAAAATTCCTTAACAATTGCTCCATATTTGGTATTTTTTTAAACAAAAAGTTGTTTCAAAATGTATTTTCACAACAAAACATTAAAAGACAGGATATACTCTCTATGAAAGTTTGTTTAAAAACAAAACAAAACGAAGTCATGTCTCTGATGAAAGTATTTTATTAAAAAAAAATATTCAAACAGGTCTAGCTAGGGTAGTTTTTTTATAACTGTGAAACAAACTTGAACGAATTTAAATTTTGCCAAGAGTCACTACATAGTTTATATGTTACTTAAGCCATCTAAGTAGCATTTACCTAGAGGTGAGGGAAGTAGAAGGAAGGTTTTTTTCCCGCCATGTTCATTAGATTAATATGTTATATAGCTTCTCTTACTCAGAACAGCAAATGTAGGCTCGTGAGGGGTATACACTCAGATACATGAAACTTAGGAGCATGTTTAATCTAAAGGACAATGCTGGCATGGAAACAGATGGTACAAAAGTAGCTATGAAGAAGCTGATGACAGACAGTTTTTACCTCCTGCACCAGAAAGGCTCTGGAGCAACCTTCTAGGAGGAAGGTGAGGGAAGGAAATCTATCCACTGAAGTGACAACATTTATAAAAGAGACCGTATGACCTGTTGCCTGTGATAGAAGGCAGCTGGACGCAAGGATTTTTACACAAAGCAAGGTGATGAATACATTAGTTAAACCCGAATTATGGCTTTTGTATATTGCAGCCTTCGGAGTACTTTACTGTTATCTATCACTACTTCCAGCAAATCCTTGTAAAAAAAAAAAAAATTAGCTCAGACATATTAAATGTGGGAGGTGAGGAAAAGACAGCATGAGGGGGAAACATTCATGCACTCCGACCGCATGCTGCACTCTTAGCTCCAAAACACCTGAAGCAAAAAAAAAAAATCAACCTGTTAAAGTGGCAGTATGGCCTAAAACACCTTTTAAAATATCAGGCTTAACCGTTAAAAAAAAAAATAATTGTAATCTAAATTAGAGCATACTTGCTCAGGAATTCTGAATTTTAAGCGTATACAGATGTTCACAGAAAAATGGCAAAATAGTTTGTATTAGCCATTTAGGTCACTACAAATTTGCTACAAGTAGTTTTGAGGATGTGCTGGCCAGCAGTGGGTGCAAGAGCCCCTAATGTCCTCCGAATAAAAGAAGCTTTATTTTGAGTTAAATTTGCCCTGACATGCCACCCAAGAGAAAACTCATGATGGCAGTTCACCTTACCTCATTTTTCTTTAATGGGTTACCAAGAGCACACAGCTAAACACAAAGCCAAATGTTAATCTTTCTAGACTGACATGAAGTGCCACATTATATAGACAATATACTACAGTTTCTATCTCTGGGCACTTCCTTTATACATTTTCTCTCTTACTCTAGTCCAAATACCCTACCCCAGACTGAGAGCAAGGTGTAGCTCCCTGCCAGAGCTGGAAGATACACAGAGAACAACCGGGCCTACTCACAGTTCCCAGTGAAAGCAGACCAAATCAAAACAGCCTAATTTTGTAAAGGCCATGGTGGTGGTTGGACTTGTTGCTATTCATAGGGTATACCTTAAAATTTAGCTTACCTTTTTTCCCCATATGTTTAGGACTGAGACTGCACTCGCTGCAATGGGCCTTTTTTAGTGGGAGCGCAAGGGCTACGTTACTTCCTAAAAATAAAGCTGACCTGGAACTACTGGTGAGCATATTAAGCCCCAAAATTTGGTTTAGCACATACCTTGCTTTTGGGATGAGGAAAATATGGTGCGAGTTTGACTTTGTTTCAATGCATTACTGAATGGCTGCATTTCTTTTTGGTAGGTTTTATTTCAACCAAATTCTTTCCTCCAAACTGCTTTTGTTTTAAAGCTGCTTTCTTTTTGTTGAAGAAACAACAAAATGACTAAAAGAAATTCTCAGACGCAGAATAAAATGTTTTCAGTGAGTTGATATGAAATGTAAGTTTAATATAGTTCTCTTTGAATTTGGTCTTTTTGTTCGTTTGGTTTCAGGTTTTGGGTTTTTTTGAATGATGAATCCAGCAGCAGCCAGTCGTAAGACTCTTCTCCCACTCTCTGCAGACTGATGCAGCCAGACTTGCGGCATTTTGTACCTGCTTCTGTTTGAACAAATACAATTAAGGGGCAAAGTAAGATACAAGGCTATGGTATATCGGGGTTTTTGTCTTTAAGGGTGATATCTGTGCACTGCCTGTACAATCTCGGCAGAAGTCCAGCAGCTAGAGTTGACATAGCTGGCCTCTAGAGGTAGTCTTGCTTTTCCGTAAACTATGATAAGGTCTATATGGTTAAACTTATGCCAAGACTGAAACAGATTATCGCAGAGTATTTGGGAATTATAGCCAACATCAGTGTAACTCCTGCTATTTGCTGCACTGAGTAGATTTAGATTACAACCAAGAAAAAGGCCTGGCATTATTTCCTGCCTGGGAATTTCCTATTTGTTTGTCTCTTTTATGCCCTCAGAGAGAGCCCAGGGCATATTAAGAGACTTAATAGATTCCAAGAATTAACAGGTTACATTTATAACAGTTTTCAGGTTCTAAACAAGCTTCTGCCAACAAATTCTATCAGTTGGTCCTAATGTCCTAAAGCAAAATTCACTGCCTAAACCACAATGTTTATTTTTTTTCTTGTGCACTTAGTGGACTTGTTTCAACTTCTAGCCCTTGCTTTTGAAAAAGAGGAGTTGTGTATGGTGGAAAAATGTGCCAGAGGACTTCAGTTGACATGAAAGAGCTACATCATCTTGAGCTGCAGACATGCAACTTCATTTGTAAAATGCATGAGTAATTATGTGGCATAATTACACAGTCTATCCAGGTAATTGCATGTGAAATTGAGCATAGTGTCATGTGCTAATGAGGTTTACAGCTACACTTAAATTTTTGTATGTATGATTGCATTGTTTAAGATATTTTAAATCTACTCTTAATAGTAAGAGTTATTCAATTGTCTGGTCTAAACTACTGCCAGCAGGGAGAAAGTCTGCCATTGCAGAAGTTTACCACAAGGCCTTTTCATCACTGATATTTGTCAAGCAGAAATTAATTGTGAGCTCTTTCTCCTCCCACCGTTGGTCCAGTTACTCTGCAAAAAGCTGTGTAGGAACAATCCATTTCTCTTGAGCCAGTGGAAATAGGAATAAACAGGAGAAATCAGGAAAATCGCTGAGGCCCTGCTACCGCTGTCATGTGTCAATAGGCTGTGTACAGAATAGTAGATAAAGCGTGTCATGTACAAGCTGGGTGTTTAGTGCTGACATATCAGAGTGGTATACAGATGGTTATCCTGTTGCCTCAGGGAGGGAGCAGGAGGAAGGCCTGGTAGACCTGTCCCAGTATGGCTTTGGTCCTCAGAGTGACGGAGGGCATGTCCAGCACCTCTCAGAAAGCTGCTGCTCATGTTATTTCGGTATATTGTGGAGCCCCAAGGGTCAGTTTGAGGCTGCAGAGGCTACTGTCCCCAAAGAACCCGCAGTGTACTCTGCTTCCCAGCACTTTCAACAACCACCAGATCGTGGGAGTCTTCTCCCCTGCAGCAGGCCCCAGGCATGGGCTGCATCACCACCCACTTGTGAGAGCAAACCACCCCCGTGCTCGTCCTCCCTCCTGTCTTCTGTATGCTCTGTTGTCAAGCACTGGAAAGCAGAGGAGGGACCACAGCAACAGCAATGGCTGGTCAAGTGACCTTTCTTTCACCTTAGGTATTACCCCCGCAATCCCATCGTCATCACTGTCTGTGGACACAGTAAGGCTGAACAGCCCAGGAGAGTAGGCTGAGGGAGGTGTGCCTGACCAAGGAAATTAGAGACGTATTAAATGCTCATTTACAAAGGAAGGTGAGATTATACCGGAACACAGCACCTGGCCCTTCTTGCAAGTTTCTAATACTGACACCTGCTAACATTAAAAAAATACCCCATTAGGAAAATTATTTCACCCACACTGTCTCGCAGTTGTCTTTCCTTTCACTGAAAAGGATATATTAGCACCAAAATCTTCTGCTGCTGTTTTCCCATGGGGTACAGCAATACTGGAATCAAGCCTAAATGTGAACATAGTTGAGAACTCTTTTGAATAAAATTATCTCATTCAGACATACTGGTTCTAGGAAGCCAAGCTAATGCAGTCATTACAGGAGGAGTCTAGAAGTCCACGGCTGCTTACTTTTACCTCTGATTTGCCTACTGACTTGTTTTATGACTTTAGAAACAACTTAACTTTTCTGTGATTCATCTCCTTCAGCTGGAAGATGGGCATGATGTTTGTTTATTTCAATTAAGTCTTGAGTGGTTTAAAAGGGATTAATTAACCTCCATCAGACAACTTTGAAAGGTACTACTGCATAGTGTTAATAGTACTATAATAACCCTAAAAATGAGGAGGGGCGAGGGCATTTTAGGAGAAATTGCAAAGCTTTAAGTTTAAAGGCAGTGTAAATAGGAAGGACAGACAGCATTTTTATGAGTGGGAATACAGAAACTACTGAGCCATCTAGTCAATTCTTGAGCAAGACAAGTTAGATTTTGCGTATTTATTTAGCAGTGAAACATGTCTCCTAATTCCTCCTTGGCTGCTAATTCATTCTATTTAGTTAGGTAAAGTTTACATTTGTTCTCATAAAATCCCATTTATACCTCTCACTATTTCAAATTAATTAGCCTGCCTCAAACTTCGGTATACCTTCTAGAGTTAATCCTTTCGAGAGTATCTTAGACTGTTAATACATCCAATACACAGTGCTTGGGACCATACTATCTTGCCCAAAAAGAGCATTAGATTTGCAGCCTACTCCCAGCCAGCATGGCTTTTCTTCCAGCACAAATTTGCATTTCAGGGGCTGAAAGCCTGAGCTGATAGTCTAAGTGACCTGAAATAAATCACTACAATTTCTCTGAAGACAACCAAAATACATCAATCCACAGCAGCTGAGGCTCTAGCCCTGCCATAATAATTAAGAGCTATGTCAGTGTGGAAAAAAAATACAATTTGAATCTGTACTTATCTGTGTATTTTTAACCAAAGATTTAGTGTTAAACTCAGCCCTCGTGTACAATTGCAAATAAGCACCTGAGGGCAAAGTTGATTCTTGCTGTCATAAATGTCACCGGTCTTTCTCTGTAGCTTCCAGTGGAAAGCACAAATCTGAGGACCTTTAGGCTACAAGATCCATCTCTTTCCATGAGTAGGTTTGGAGTAAATGGTGCTCCAAAGGTAGAGTTTGTGAATGCTGGTGTGTGTTGCCAAGTTATCATTTAAATTCATTAGCGTCTTCTGAGGATGTTAAGGCAGTTACGTAAGCATATTTACAGGTTATATCTATAATGAATAGAGCCTAGAATTAGTTCTGTCTGGAACAGTTGCAAATACATGGCTAAACTAAAGATGATGATCATGCTCTATGCAGTTGACCACTTTCACCCCATGTCATCAATAAGTTAAATAATGCTAGAACCGAAGTATCACTGAGAGACAGCTCACTTATCAGTCCTGTTCATGGAAAGATTGTTTGTCTCTGTCATAGTGTTGAATACCTTCTATATAATAGCTCCTTCCTCTGTGGAGGAGCTATTCCTCTCCAAATATTAGTTGGTTTTACTTGGCTTCTATAGGTGCCCCAATACACCCCTTGGTCTCATCTGTATGCAGCTTCTACAGTTTTCCTTGGTGGATTCATTACAAACGCAGTATTAGTGGTATTTTAGCCTCTGCAGTAAGTGGCTCTTTCTAAGTATCGCTCCCAGGGAACTTGTGGTAACATTTTCAAAAATGACCTACGAGCCCAAGTTCCACTTTCAATGGCGAGCGAGGTGCCCACGTCTCCGTTCAGAGCAGTGCGCAGGCAGCCAGGCGGCCATTTTAGCGTAGGCCACGCACCAGCTGCGGCCCAGCATTATGGAGGTGCAGAAATGTCCCTTCTTCTGGTTGCACTAGGCTGCTGAAGAGAAACATGCTCATAGATCCTTCTAGATGTCTCCTGCCTCGTCTGCATTCATTCAGTATCCCTATGGCAACTACAGCAATTGCTCACCTGGAGTAGTCATCTTAGGACAGTGTCATATCATTTCTTCTTTTGAGTGTTTTAGCAATCGAAAAGAAAACAGGAAAACAGCATCAACGACCAAGTAATTCTGTGGAGACAACACACAACTACTTAACAGGACCGGGAGATGTCCAAAGACTGCTACTTGAGTGGAACAACTGGACTCAGCAAAAAGCTACAGCCTTCCTCTTCGGCAGCTCAGCACTTTTCCTTGGCACTAATTAGAATGGGTAGAGGGGTAAGCAGCCCTTAAATCAGAAAGAAACCTCAAAAGTTACACTTAGGGAAGAAGTAGCTTTTATCTAGGTCAGTGCTTCTGAGGTCTCTAATTTCTAGCATCTCTCTTGAAAGGGTTTTGCATCTGTGAACTGAAATTCTTTATCAGAGGCTCTAAATGGCAATGAAAATTATGCAGTGAAGGGCTCAGTCACTGTTGGGATATGTTTATCTTCTCCATCTGATTATTGCTTAAAATCCATATCAATGTGGTAGTTTGGGTTTCACCCAGCTACTGCAGAAGTGTTAAACTAACTTTATACCAGCAAAGCTTTGATTGGTATCAGGGTGTTTTTCTTGTCTCCATCCACACCCATTTCATGGAAAATGTTAAAATTCTCAGGTCTCGGTGGTTTGCAGAGGTTTACGGTGTTTCACTTTGAAGATCCACGGCTCAATCCCTAGTGTCAGCAAAGGTGAAGTCAATCAGACCATTCCAAGGCCTCTACACCACTTCAAATCCAATTTAATCGTTTTGAGAGATTTTAGTGACGTGCAATATTTGTGTTAGGCCTTCTTTTGTTCTTTGAGAGCAGATACAAAAAAACACCTACATTTTTGAGGTCTCTTCCAACCTGGCTTACTCCATGATTCTAGGATTTATTTTTTTTTTCTAGATACAATTTTGTAAATTGGCCTCGCTTGGATTGGCACATTTGGATTGCACGCACCTCCAGTCTGCTCAGCTTTCAAGCTGAGTACTGCAACACGAACGTGCAACAGGTCACAAAATCGTAAGCTTAGCTTAAAGATTGGAAAATTGTAAATAGTAATATACTTACGCTTGAGAAATCGTGGCTTTATGCAACACAATGACCTTGTAATGCTTACTACGAAATTTGGTCCAAAGTTTGTAAAATACTAACTGCTGTAGGACTAAGAAATGAATTAAAGTTCCTATCAAAGGTTTATGGACAAACTTAATATCACACGTGAGTGAGGCAGTGGTCCTGACGACACAGTCAGAGACAAGCTAATAAAACTCTTTCTTTCATGAAAAAAATATGTATTTTTCGTCTGAGAGCAAAAAAGAGAAAATTTAGTTGCAAGTTATTTCTCTATTTAACAAATAAACAAAACCCCACACACATTTGTGCACTTTCACTTTGAGCCTATCATGTTTTCTCACATATTAAACATGAGTGAGAAGAACCTCTGTGTGTTTGTATACATTGAGTCACACAAAATATTTGAGGATGAAATGTGTCTCCTTTGAAGCCAATGGCTAACTACCAACCTCAGCGTGTCCATCTTTACCTGTAAATGTCTTGAGACTGAAACCCCTAACTCCAGTGAACTAACTGGAAAAGCTTCATTTGCTGTCAGTGGAACCAGTCTCTCCCCTCTTAGTTTATTATGGATGGTTCTTCCCATGAAATTAGGAGCAAGAAGAATTGTAAAAGGCAGGAATAGAAATCAGATTTTCCACTGATACACAGGAAATCTGACTGACAACAACATTCAGATATACTGAGATGAAAATCGGGAGATACAAAATTGGACTGAGACTATTGGAACTATAAAGCTTGCTTAGTTCAGAACTGAGAAATTTTGATAATTTTAACTATTTCACATATTAACTTTCATTAATTATTTAGTTATATGTAAACATAAAAAGTTACAAAATAGAAATACATGCTTTTGCAAGTTTATTCTTCAAAATGTATTACTTTTAATTTCCTTTTCATTTATTTTTAAACATTAGATTTCCATATGAGTCACAAAAATAAGTCAGAAAAGAGAAAATAAACATATATAGATATGTACATACTTTTAAAATCAACATATGTTCAATTAAATTGTATTTTGCAATGAGGTCAGCCTCCTGCTTCAGAAGCTTTCCTGAAAAATATATTTGTGTGCATGAATCATTTTAAGATTCAACAGTCAGTGGAAGCTGACAGAGGCTTTTCATATGAAATATTACACAACCTTATGAACATCAAAATTATATGGCAGGAACTGTTCTGTTGAGCACTACAGTCACTTTCCCAGGATCAGATCAATACATTTTCTGTCAAAGAACAAAATCTGCTAAAACAACCAGAAACTTTTTGCAAGAAAACGTTATTTTTAACACAGCTAACTGTGTAATTCTACAGCAATACAGATAGGCTTTTTAACACGTTTTCTCATTGAAGTAAACTGAGGAGGTACTACAGAGATATTCCAGTACATTTTCACAAACTCAGACCCATCTTGCAAAAGCCTATGGACATGCTTAACTTTTCACAGAGGTGTAGCTTTTTCAATAGGGTAGGTCTCTGCCTGCAAAGTAAGCACGCACGTTAAGTCTTTTCAAAATCAGGGTCTTTGGTTCTGATCATACAGGCAGCTGCATAAACTCATCCCTGTAACTTGGCTAAATCCCACGTACAACATGTGCCAGGGTTGTCTTCACAAACAGCTCTCAAGGTATAGCCAGACTCTGGAAACATTCTGCATGTGCATAGCTTTTCAGGGGAGGTAAATTAAAGACTACCTTATCCAATCCCAGCGGATCTAGCCACAGTTGCAGAATTGTTTTTATAGACTTCTTAGGTGTTGGCTGCAGCTCTTTATGCACACCTCATGTGGAAGCTTCTGAGTTGCTTTCAAGGAGTGTCAAGACCTCTTTCTGTATGATACAGGACACAAAGATAAAAGAAGGGGTTGATATCTCTTTGCTTTGTAACAAATTTGAGTTATCATCTGAAGGACCAGTCATCATTTGATCTCTTTGGTTTGAGAGACCTTTATTCCCATTCTCTAGCAGTCAATATCCCACTGGAGGTAAAGAGTTAATCAGCAAAAATAATTGGTCTCCTGTGTTGGATTAAAAGTAATGGCATCGTATTGATGGTTGTAATGATTGTAATGAGGTGAAGAAATAAAATAGTTGTTGAATGGGGTCTTTTGTTCAGGTTGAAGAAGGTGTTTGAACTGTATGAACTTGATTATTTGAGGCAGGGATCCCTGGATGCTTAATTTAAACCCAGTGCATAGGAAATTGGCATTTTTTAGGTTTTCTGTTCTTCTAAATCTTTGTATAAGAACGCTAAGTGGAATTGTGACACTACCTAACTTCAAGCATTTAAGTTCCTCTGCTGAAAGACGGACTCCTCAGATTCTGTTTATAGTCAGTGAGGGGAGCTTAACAACCACCAAAAGAAATCTAAGAGTGAGTCTAGGTCCAAGGGGAGCCTGCATGTCTCTTCACCACTTACAGGAGAAGCCTAAGGAGATCTAGCCTAAACTGAATCCCCACCTAGTTTTACTTATTCTAGGCCTCATAATCTATTGCTTACATATTCAAAGGACCCGATCATTTAACAAAGAGACAGCTACAATAGAACTTAATCTCCCTATTCACAAACCCTTTGGTTACGAGCCCTGTGCACAGGCTAAGTTAGTCATTCATAGATTCTCCATGAAAAACATGCCTAAAGTTTTACTTTTGTCTCCGAATTAAAGCACATATCTGTATAACAATGGCTTCGTTTGTTCTTCACCTCTTAGAAGAGCCTTAAGATGCCTCAAGGCTGTCTCTTCTAACAGACACTCAGGGAAAAAAATGGAGCGAGGTCTGCGGACACCTTGTGAAGCAACCACAGAAGAGGGCAGTAGCTGCAGTGCCTAACATCTCAAAGCGGAGTCTCACACAAAGCTAAGGCCTGAGCTTCCAGTGCCCACCTCAGAGATGCCTGCATGAACAATGAGGTTCTGAGAAGGTGCCCTCCTGTTTACTGATTAGCTGTCATGAACCCTATCACTTTCCACCAGGTAAAGCCTATATGAGTATCTGCTGTTGTCAGTATCTGAACAGCAGCTTGCTCCTCTGGCTAGAAGTAAATTCCTCTGACAACAAGGACCACCTGTCTGGGCCCAAGGCTGGTTTTTTGAGCTTGGGCTAGTGCCAGACATTTCTTCAGTTTCTTAGCTACCATGCAGACTTCCTGGAGGTTGGGAAAGGTACATTCCCTTTTCTTCTCAGAGGTCATAGTGGTACATTCCTTCAGTAATGTCAAGGTCATATTAAAAAAAAAACCCAAATCCCAAACATTTTAGCATCTGGGTGACGGAGGCCATGGTGTGAGAGACTCAGTCTTCTGCTGGCTCACATTTCTCCTTGGATTATTGCAAGCCAGAGAGACGAAAACAAACCAAGCCCTGGGCTTTACCCCCTCCAGGGACATCAGGAAGGCCACAGTTCACCTCAAGCATCCTTGGACAAGTTGTACCCATCAGTCCATAGTACTGCTTAGTTTTAGCCCACATACAAGTCAGGACTGGCTCTGGTAGAGACAACTATCCCTACCCCAAGGATTTAAGTGGTCCTCTGTTTGGTCCTGGAGTGCCAGCAACAGTGAACGCTTGTGCTAAATTTCAATATGAATTCTCTTCAATCATTTCTTTTTGCAGAACTGTGAGGCATCGAGTTTTCATTGTCTTCATCCAAGAGAGAATGCAAAATGGCCCCAACAGGTGCAGCAAAGAAGCACTTCAGAATCCACTCATAACTCAACAGGCACAAAGGAAAAGTATTCAATAAATATTTTATTTTGACACATAGTACATATTCATACTCTAAGCAAATACTATAGCCAAAGGGATGCTTACAAAGAGATTGACACAAAAGAAATAGCAAAGCATAAAATGATCATTTTCCTGAACAGGGAGATTTTTGTACTTAGAATAATCTTGATATTATTCATTGAGTACCATTCATGTGCTCTGTACTGCTGAAAACGCATAACCAGCCCTGGGATAAATATTTTCAGAGTCATCCAAGTGAGTTGGAGACTAAGACCCACGGACTGACAGTAGTTATTAGGTGCTTTTGATGGTGTTACCTGTCTTGCGCAGTCCACAGGGCTCACTATCTAAACCCTTGAGGTCATTAAGAGACTTCCCATTTACTTCAAAGGCTCTGTGTCAGGCCTGCAAGGTGCTGTAAGCTCTCTACGAGGAGACAGGAACCTTTCTGAACAACGGATTGCTTTGGACTAAGAGAAACAACGTACTGAGGGTAATACAAAGTATTTTTAAGTAGGTGACACTGCTAAAATGCAAACAGCTGAGGGAGTGGCACTGGGATAGTACTGTACGTGCATTTTGTCCTTTCCAGCAAATTAAGAGGAAAACCTACAAAAAGAACACCCCAGTTTGCTTCAAACTGCTGCAGTCTTCACTCACACCTTAGCCAGGGAAAACTCAAGTAATCTTTGGCAAACCTGTAGCATCCCATCAAGATTATCAAGGAAAAAAAATGACTCACCTTGCTCTCTTCCGTCTACTCAAATTTAAAAGAATGAGGGCTGCCTTTTGTTATGAAACCAAACCTTGTGTGGATTCCAAGCTGATGAGCACAAGTGCCTGAAAATATCAGAAAACTGTAGTTTAGCAAGAGAAATAGGGAGCAAGTGGAGGAGCCATCCTGTTGATTTTGGAAGGAGTGGCAAAAGTTCCACTGACTTCAGCTGGGCACGAGCCAGGCCCACTGGGCATAAAACTCCAGTTGGCATCTCTTCCATCTTCCCCATACAATACTGACAGGGGTCCTACGGACAAAATTTAATTGATTGTGGCACTCAGACATCACCCAGAAATTATTTCTTTGTGGTAGGGTTTACCCATTTGTAAAGAGTCAGCACAAACAGGACTGTGAAGGACTTGGATGGTACATAAACCTTGTTTTGTTCCTCTACATAACTGAATTCCACCCTCGGAGAATAAGCAAGGAAGTCTGCTTTTTAATGGTTAGTATTCTGTTACAACACATGACAGATGACTGTTTTTAAAATTTTTGTAAAGGCATGTATGCATTATACTAAAGACAGATGTTAGTTCGATGGTGCTGGAGAATGAAGCTTCGGATTTAGTCAAAGATAAGAAACAACTCTTTAATATTTTCATAAAATCTCTGGTTGAAATGAAGATATAGCAGCATCCTATGACTTCATCGGTCCCCAGCACCACAACTGTTTTCTAACAGTCTTTCACAGAGCTTAATACAGACGACAAAGATGAACAGGATGCACCATGTGCTGGGAAAGGGTAAATGCTGAAACAGCTTGTGCTAGCATCCTTGTTGTATTACCTCTACATCCATAGCTAGTGAGAAAATGAGGGCTTCTAAAAGTGAATTCACCTAAAGCATTTGACCTTCATCTTATCATTATGCTAAAATAGTACTTCACCACGCATAAAGGAGTGTCAAAGTGGACTAGGACAATTGTCATACTGAAACCTTTGAATTTTGTAGGATATTATTCCCCTCTTCGTTTCACACATACGCATACCTGTTCAGAGTGAAAACTGAGTAGCTAGCAATCCACAAATTTTCTCCAAGAACACGGAAGTTTTCAAAAGAAAGCAATGAGCTCCAGTGGCAAAGTATACTGCCACGAGAAAGCAGGCTGCCCCTACAAACCTCAGAGCAGGGATGACAACCTGACAAAATCACACCCTGCACTTACCTCAGTGTCACTGTAAAAGCTCTGGAAAAAGCTGGAGGACAAAAGAGGTCAAAACAATATTTTTAAAAATAGTTGGTATTCTAACAAAAAGAGTGCCAGGGTTTCACCAGCTGGGTCTTTTCTCAGGCAAGATTCTGAATGGTCTTACAGGTTAAAAAATGATGCACGACGAGGAACAATGGCCCTTTCCAAGCTACAGTGGAAGTTGGTGGCCAAACAGGAGAGCAAACTGCATTTTCTGCAGCATGCTTTTATAGACATCTACCCAAAACCATCCCTGTGCCTATGGGTACCCTGTGAATCAGCTCAGGGATCCTCCAAAGCCAGTCATGACTGGTTTTCTAGTGTTCACATGGCTTTCAACTTTCTGGCCTATTCTCACTGTTGTCATACACCTGAATCTGTGCTCAAACTGGCATTCGGTCCTGTATGTTCATACTCATGGTTTCTTCCTGCACCAGTTCAACTCCTCAGTAGTCAGCTACGAGCAGTTCAAAACAATTTTTAAATGTACTTTTAAGACACATTGTGAATGCACTAGTTCATTAATAATCATGAAATAAGATGCTGACTTATCCAAAAAAGTGAAGTCTCTCCCTGTCTGCCCTCCCAAAGTGATATTCAAAGCTAGCAACGCTGTGTGTACTCATCCTAAGAAGGGTCTTGTATCAAACCCTGTCAAAGTTATAGGAAAGGATCACACTCATGTCAATCAGTGCGGGGTGTCTCTCAAAGCTCGGTTGTTCTGATGGGATGGGTATAATTTAGAGCTTGACATCTCTGCATCCACACATGCAGGTGTAACAGGTGTGCGTGGATGAGTGGAGGAGAAGCTGTGACCATGCACCCTCTTCTGTTTCCTTTCCTTACCACATAGAGTGTTAACTGGTGGGGGAAGTGTTATTTCCTTAAGGACAAATCCTCCTAGTCTTTCACATTATAGTTGACAGAAACCCCTTCACCTTCCAATTTCAAATAAATACGTTTCATTAGAAATTATTCATATTTCTTGTGCAACATATACCAAGCAGAATCTTTATCTTCATTGAATTGTTTGCATTTACTATCAAAACCTGAAAAAAAAAAAAAAAAAAAAAAAGTTTAAGTGGGAATGACTTTTCCCCATGGACATTCTCATAAAAACAAACAAACAAGCAAACAAACAAAAACCAAATAAAACCCAACTAGCTTCCTGGCAAAGCAAAAATTGTATGAGTAAAAATATCTGCTTGCTTGATTCCACATGCGGCTCTGCTTTTCAGGGAATGGAAATGCTTCATTGTGGATGCCTCCAACAGCATACAGGCAGAACCTGATTATGTGAGGCTAGACTGTGGAGCTGTAATACATGTTGGCAAGCATTTTCTCAGCAGCTACAATGACCTAAGTCAATGCCCACCAATATGAACAAGGTCATCACAGTTCCACCTGCCTATCAGTATACTTATAGAGTGAATACTGGGCTGGGCTTCATTATATACACAAATTTATAAGCAGAAACAGCTAAATGCATGGAAATAGGGTAAGCATGCAAGTTTGGATACAGGTTATTGCCAGGGATAATTTCAGTTACAAGAAATGTACATTCAACCAGTAGGTTTGTGAGGTTCATCTCATGCATGCAGGAATGAACATGCCCAAAATACAACAGTTTTTCCTAAATTAGTGCCTTTCAGCATAGGAAACTACATTGGTAATATAACACATATCTCTACGGATTTGAACATTTAACTGGTGAGCCCATTTCTAGAATGTTTTGTCCTGTTTCTGAAATAGGACAGGGAAAACAAATTAAAGACACCATTAAGATATGGTGTGCACAAACATGAAAGGTGGACTGAAACTATTTGATAGCAATTGTGATTGGGAAAAAATTACTGGGAGGTAGGACAAGAATCACTTCAGCTATCTGCTAGTTCAGTAATTAGAGATGTTTAACAATAATGAATTATCTGAGTGAAGTATTGCCAATCCAAATGAACTAGTAGCAATTGCCTCAAAATGGTGCTAGATGGAAGAGCTGAGTTTCGCAGGTGCCTGACTGAGCTGCTTTGAACGTCAGTGCCTCTAAATCATTCAATAGCTAGACACAGCATGTGCCTGAGAGGCTACGATCTTGCACGGCTCTTACTAGCAGAATGGCTAGACAATAAGCACCTCTCCTTCAACGTTCAGATCAGGTCCAATCTGTCTGTAGTGCTACGGGAAGGCGTCTTCTAGGAAAATGAGAGCACAAGGATGCTACCACACATGGAAACTCTGTTACTGAAGTAGGTGGTCCTATGCCAGGAATTTTCTGTAGTACTTTTCTTGTCAGTGTTGCCTCTACACTAACTTGGTTTGATTTCTGATTATAAGCATCGCCTCCCGAGGGAAAATCTCTTGCTGACTCTTCCTGTGTTGAGTTTTCTGCCAAATGGTTCTGTCACGATGGCAAAGGCTAGAACACCCCTTGTCCTCCAAGACACATTCAGGTAGGAACATGGGGCACACTCTGTTTGATGTATTTTCTCCACCTCCTTCACTTCTCTTTTTATTTTCCCTCTCTGTTGTTATGTCACACTGCTACTGGACCAGAAGGCAACTTAAGCAAAGCTGCACACTCCTATCTTTTCAGTGACTCAAGCCTGCGTAGGCTTGTTGAGACCTTTAGGTTCCCTCATAGCCCACTAAAGCTAATGCCGAATCCATCTGAAAGGTTGCTATGAGCCCTTTGTGTCAGCAATTTTCTATAGAAAGTCCAGTACATACATGTGCGCACCGCTGTAGCTGTCAGCATGCCAAGATACTACTGTTACGTGCCACTTCAGCTGCTTTCCCCTGTTCCACCATGGCATCTGCCAGATTTTCCCCCAGATCCTTACGGCCACATTCTGCTGGCTTCATACACTTGGAGGGTGAGTGCCCAGGTTAATTTATCTGCTTCCTCATCTGCTTTTATAACACCTATTTAATGCAACAGGCCTCTGGTGCAGCAACAGGCAGAGAAGAGTTGCTGCATGAGCGCAGTGGCTTGCCCTGCTCTAGAGCTGATGTGCCAATGTATGAACCTCCACACACCACCCTGCTTGGTGGCCGGTGCCATTCCCTGCCTTGTAATGAGTTTTCCATCAGCACTGGTGTGATGGCTTTGTCCCTAAGGAAATATTAGCTCCACCCCCATTAGCAAACATCATACACAATACTTCATCCTCAGATAAAAATGGCTTTGTACCTCAAAAGTATGAACACCAGGAGTATTTTCTTGTTAGTGAAGTATGTGGAGACTGGCTTTGATGTAGACGTGTCAGTGAGAGGCAATTTTTGTTTGGCTGTCAGTACTTTCCATACCCACTCAGAAATACAATGAAAAAAAACCATAGACATAAAAGCTATACAAGCAAATGTGATTATGCCAACCAATTCCCCCAATTCTTTCCAGTAAAAAAAAAAAAAAATTGGGATACAGCACTGGTTGACTCAGAAATCTCAGACCAGGTTTTCAGTCTAGCCATTGCAATCTGTGTTGCAAAATGGGACATCCTGACAAGTACTTATAAACTGATGATAGCAAAAGAATATCTCACTGTAGTCAACAAGAGCTCTGTCACTGCCTTTCATGCTGTCAGGATGTCACTCACCGATTGTAAAGTTTTGGAGTACGAAATGCATCTCAACACAAAGCTCCAGCTTCACAGGGAAGACAGAGAATCGAGACCTTTGAAGCCATAGTCACTTGTTTCTAGACAGGTCTTCTTGGAAGAACCAGGATCATGCACAGGCTTATTAGCATCCATGTGACTGAAGCTATGAAATACAAGATTTCTTAGGTGTGCCTATTCTTTAAATGCTTGGCTTGTGTGTTCCTCAGAACTCCCTGTAAGGTAAGATCAGACAAAAAACATAGCAAGCAGAGAACTGGATATTTCCATTAATACTAATTCTGTACTCATGTTTTAATGCCTAACATAGGAAACCTTTTTTGCATAAACAGTTCCCTCAAAGTCAATAGATGAGTATTTAACCCTCTCTTTGACTGGGACCTACGTTTGGATGTAAAGTGCTCCAGTACTTTCCAAAATAAGGTTTTTATGTGGACAGGAAAAGTGGAGTTGAAGCAACAAGTCGGCCTGGAAATCTAAGAATGAAGAGGAAATAATTATTAACTTAATCTGAGCACTGCTGAACATGCACAATTTGAGTTCTGCTCAGTAGGACTTCAACAGAGTCACAGATTTAAGGTTTCTTTGTGAACACGCAGTTCATCACAGAGCATAAATCTCACTGTAGATCTCTGCATGCCTTCCACAACTTCCACTTGAAAAAAATGCAGACAGGGCTATGCAAACCACCAATTTTTCAGATTGCTGGAAATTTTTTTTAAAAAAAGGTGGGGAGGACAACAGATCACTTGTATTAACCTGGATCAATTATTTTTCAAAAACTTACGCTGAAAATAATTGACACTGAAGGTCAGGAAAGTGCAATAAAATGCTATGTTTCAGTATTTTTAAGGATTTTTTAAAATTGAAACATGAAAATGTTTAATTTAGAAAGCATTTGAAAATTTAAACTTTTGCATGCACATACAGGTATTTATACCTCCTCTTCCCTCCACATACATAAACATAATCCCCCAAACCTGCAACTGACAAAACTCATCACTTGAAAAAAATGGCCCAGTATTATCAAACTGATTTTTTTGCTGATAAATTTAAAATATGGATCAACTCTGCCACATACCTTTCACAAAATTATAAGAAGAGACAGCTTTACAACCTGAGAAGGCAGTAACTTCTAGTTATGCAGAGATCTCAAGACAAACAAATGCTTCAGCTAGAGCTGCAGACAGTCAGAACAAGGGAAATGCACAACCACCACGGGTGTTTGAGGGCTAAATCAAGCAGGGTTGGCAGGCAGACTCCAGTGTGGAATTTGCCTACTTTACAGAGTAAAATATCTTCCTTGCTACAGCACTGGCACTGGGGAAAGCTATGAGAACCTGCCAACTTCAGGGAAAAGCCACATTAAGAGGGCATGCAGGAAGGCACACTGTATGTTTCTAAAAGGGCTAGTTCTTACAGGCTGGCCTGCCAACGGTTCTCACGTTGGGGCAGGGAGGAGCAGGAGAAAGTGCCCTTCTTAAGTTTCACCTTCTTGTCCATTTGAACCCAGAAACAATGCAATGTTCTAATTTAATTTCCTCTCATGAGGCCTCTCATCTGGATGCACTGAAGGAGTGCATAGCCTTACTCCTGAAAGAACATTTGTAGTAGGTTGCACTAGTCCAAGACATGAATTGGTTTTTCTTCCTTTCTTTTTCTTTTTTCTTCCTGGAAGGCCTCAAGATCCACCTAGTTTTGCTCCCCATCCTACATCATTCTTCAAAGCTGATAATTTTTATTCCAGAAGCAATTCCTTGAAAAGGGAAGGCTAGATGTGGTCCTCTGCCTCTGGGCTCCACTGGATTGGATGCTTTTTCCCTCTTTGCCAGGAGCTGAGCCAGGACTCCTTCACTGAGTCCCCACATGACTACCACCTGAAGGAATAAAATTCTGATCTCTGCCTCTTTGAAGCTTCTCCCTTGCAGAGACGAACAAGATCACTCATATGAAATCTGCAGCGCTCTGTAGTTCCCTGGATATAACAAGTTAAGAGTCAAATACCATGTCTTTGAGTAGTTCAGTGACTAATGCACACTCTTGTTATTTAGGGTCAAATGGTCACTTGCTTTGTTTACTTTACAAATGGTAGCAGCACTGTGTGGCCAAAGAAGTGTGCTGCGGTCTCAAAACGGACATAACTACAGGGACGGCAGTGGGGCAATGAGATGTGCATCTGGGAAGCTCACCAAGAAGTAAGAATTCATGCTCAGACATCATGGGTGCTGCTCTTTCACTTGAGTCACTGCAGGGACTTGCCACTTGTCAAGCACAGACTCAATGACATCCTCTACAGTTAAGCAGTAGACTTAGCAGGCTAGAAACTTTTTCCTCCTTGATTGTCCTTGTTCCTCTAGATGGAAGTAAATACATTCTTGTGAGGTAGCTCTGAAGTCTCTGGTGGTATATTGGAGGTTGGAGGAGGACACTAGAACAGAGTTGTAGTTTCTTTAAAGAACCATGAACATTTATAAAAAGGCGGCAAAAAGCAAACAAACAAATGAATGTCTGAATAATAACAGAAACAAAGCTAGGAAAAAGAGGCACTTAGGTGGAGGAGGGAGAGAGCTACTTGATAGCACTGAAATGCAGCAAGGGGGCAAACAATCTAAAATTGAAATATTAGCTCCAATTTCATTTTATGCTTAAAGCAGTTTAATATTATTGTAGCTGACATAACAGTTAAAGCAGTAACTGTAAAAAACAAAAGCATGGGGCTGCAGGAAACAGATCTGCTCTCCTTTGGTTTTTAATGGGGACCTTCTCAGTTAAGTCTGAAGGAATCCAAGTTACAGCATGTGAACAGTAGATCCACTGCTCTCTTATATGTTGATGGCTATGGAAACTGATCTCCTTGCACTAGACTAACTCAATGGGCTACAAAACCTCAGGTGAGCACATTGGAACTGATCTACCCGTTTTTTGTAATGCAGTATACTTGTATAAAGACAAGGAAAATCTACTTAGTTTAGAGCTTAGCAGGCAATTGCATCATTATTGCAGACATTGCATATTTAACATACACTAGTAAGTTAAGTAGTTAATATATAGCCCTTTAATACATAGCTAAATGTCTTGCAGAATCAGCAGCAGTTTTTACAGAGGTGATAGCCTCAAATGGATCTGGATGCTCTGGCTAAGATAGTACTCAGTTCTTCTGAAACAGGAAAAAATGGTAAACAGCTCCTCAAGGTGTAGTAAGATTTCCCTGGAAAAGCAAGGTGCTATGAAAGAGAAATCTTAGAGCAACAGAGAAAGAAATGTATGGAGCAATGCACTGCAAGTCAGAAGCCCAGATTTGATTCCTCACTTCGCTGTTTCCATACTGTGAGAATACTGGCAAGTCAATTCACCTGTTTTCCTTCCTGCTCTCTCGTGTAACTTGTCAAATAGATCTGCTAACTGTTGTTGCCAACTGCTAACAGAGGTTGCTTGTAGCATCTAACGCTCTCAGTGCCTGGTTCTGTCAGAGAGTTAGAGCTGTTAATGCTCCACTAGTAAAAAGATGCATAAAAATAAGAAAAACAGTTAGTAGAAGACAGTGGGAATTAGAAGTGCAGATATAGAATGTTCAGAAGCAGCATCTCAGAATTATTAATACGAAGAAGAAAATATCTGGATTATTTTTAATGTTGTAAAAGAACAGGAGTAAGGAATAGGAGTAAACACAGAGTTTAACTGTGCCATCCTACTGAGAAACCAACAGAACAAGCTGGCCCTTCCTTTGACTTTCGCACACTCCTGTTGAGTTCTCAAGAAACTGGAAGTGTTCCTAGAAGGGGCTGAGGTGGGAACAATAACTTCCTAAAAGTCTGGTTCTTGAAGAATGGCTGTCCTGCACTGATCCTGCGGCTCTCTTCCTACTCTAAAGTGGATATTCTTCAGCTTTAGTTCAGACAAAATGCACCCTCCCTTCAGTGCTTGCACATAAATTGCTATTAACGTTACCCATGTTATACAAGTGCATTGGGGAGGAAAATAGGCCCGCTAATGCATTGTCCTGCTCCAGTGTTTTTTAACCTGGAGGATGCCACACTATTCCATGGACTGTGGGTGGGCACAAGCCACAGGAAAAAAAGAAGCAACAGAGGTGGGACAGGCTCCATAAGGCTGCATCTGCCTCACCCTTTCTTCCCCATGCTTCTCCTCAGGCTGTGTGCAAAGCTTAACGCAGATAAAGCATATGCTCCCAGAGTTGCCTTATGGCCTTCCGTCCCTGCTCACATGACAACCGTCACTTGTAGTCAGCCATGGTAGCAGCTCAAAGGGATGCAGGGCCTGCAGGCTCAGGCTGCAGCTGGCTAGTCCAAGCTTCCTTTTTATTATCTGAATACATTTAAAACCGCCATGGAAGCTCACGTCTGTCTCAGCCCAAAAGAGAGACCAGCGGCCAGCTCGGTTCCGCAGGCTGCAGGTAGCTTCTGCCATGGGCAGGAGGAGGAGAGAAAATGGAAATCAAGGACCAAACTAGCCTCCCCCCAACATTACTGAGCTCCACAGCAAGCCCCAAAGGACAGGAACAGAGCAAATCCTCATTACTATTATTTGTATCGACACTGTTATTTTTCCTTTTATTATTAAATAACAAAAAGTTTTCTTAAGAAATGTTTTTTTTCTCTTTTGACAGATCATAGACATATGACTACTTGTGTCTTTTAGTTTGTGCCACACATTACTCAGGAAAAAACCCACAGTTCACAGGAGATACTCCACTGTCAGTTTAGCACAAAACAGGCAAACTCAAAAAAAATGCGACACATGTACAACCTCAAAGTCCCAAATTCTGCTGCACCTGCATCTGAGCAGACTGCTTTATCTGTGCTGAACTGCATCTACTCCAGCGGAGTGCTGGCTGCACACAGGAGTACCTGTGAGCGGTCCACAACGTAGGGTCAGGGCATCATTCTTTTAAAAAGCAACACCAATTACACAAAAGTGACAGAAAAGTGCCATCTGATGAGACAAGTTTCTGCAGAAAAATCTGGAAATGCAACTTGCATGGAGTTTCAGAACAACTAATAATCATCAAGCAATTTTAAAAATGTCAGCACTCAAGTGTCCCTTGAAAAATTCCTCACAGACTCTGGCTAGCACCTTGTAACTCTAGATAACACTGACTGACTAAAGCCAGAAGTATCTCCAAGTGAGCATGCAAAGGGATTAATTTGCTTAAAATCATACATAAAGAAATGGAAAACCAGAAATATTTAGTATCCTCCTCCTCTTCCCTCATGACCTCAATGTTTGCAGAAGGTGCGGGATTGATAGCCCAAGAAATACAGTCCTCTTTTTAACTATGGACACAATAAATCAAAGGCAGTGGAAACTCAAGCATTTTATTTTGTGACCATACCAGTGCACCTTAGCATACGTCTCTCTTAAAGGGTGACAAAATACTTCTGCTTCTACAGGCCTAATAGGTGGCTGCCTTGCAACTCATTTGTAATTGTACAAAGTGGACACAAAACATGATTGTTCTAATTAGTAGCACTGTATAACCATTTTGCATAGCTGTAAACAACTACATACATGCAACGTGTCCCTACCTTGACACCTTTTCTGAAACAGCCAGTAAAGGTATCAAGTGTAATAAAGAGTCCTGTTAACAACAAAATGAAGCATCCTTTAAAATGAACTTCATGTAGACTATCAAGCATCTACATCACTTACATTGCTCAGTAACTACCTATTTTGGCAGCATTTTAGCAATGAAGAGGTACAAGAGGCTCCATGGTGTACTATTATTAATATGGGTAAAAGAACCCATGAAACAAGGCACTAATACAGAAAAGTAAGAAACTATACCATAAAAGTTTTAACTGCCTGGCTTAGGCCTCTTACTGGCAACCGCTTATGCATACTGAAAAGATGCTGCTTACCTATGATTGCTAAGCACTTCACAATCTGCAAACGATAGATGGAAGCTCTGCCTAAAAATTAGGCCAACCTTTTCAAATGTGACTAACAAAATCTGTGTGCCTTTGCTTGCCAGTGTCCCAACCTGTGACACCTGACATGCACCTGACTTCCAGAGGGTGGATGGTCAGCTCTGCTTTCCTGGTACTGAAAACGAAAAAATGAGGTAGAATGCATTAATTACAGAATATGTTTATCCTGATTTTTTTATATTATTCAGGCATGGACTAACTGAGCCCTGCTTACAACAAGCAAGATGATAGGGCATTTAGAATACTTTTCTCACATCTTAACAAAAAATGTGCAGGCTAATTTAAAATTACTTCTCAGAAACATTGATACACTTGTATCTTGTAAAATCAGCTTTTACTTTACCTCACCGTTTTATTCATACAGAAGAAGTATTGTTTCACAGTTACATAATTCCACTGTAAAGAAAAATGAAGAGAAGAAATGAAAGAAGAGTAAGCAAGCAGAGTGAAGATGCTGAAATCAACCACACCACAATGGAAAAAAGCCCAGGACAGAGAGCATATGGAATAAACTCTGCAGCATCCTTGGGAGTGTTGTATATTTGAAGCTGTTGTGAAGCACAAACATTGCTCTTCTATTGCAAAAATTGAATGCACTTCAGTTTCCATTGTTATTATTACTATTAACACTTTTTTAAAATATGCCAACTGCTGACTGAAGTCAGTCCCACCTGCAGATAGTGCCACACAAAAATGAGTGCTTCCTAACTAAGATTAAATACCATGTGTTTTCTCTTAAAAAACATAGAGTTCTCGAGTTGTCTATGCTCAACCCTTGTGAACGCTAACAGGTTGGGTCAGTGTACACAGTACGCTTTCACGTTGTGTTAGATTCCTGCAGGAGAAAGGAGCTTTTCCAAAAAAGTTAGACCACATTTCCGCAGGGCTTTTCCAACACCCGTCAGCACAATCGCCACGCAGCCACCCAAAAGCTGCTGGCCTCACACTGTCGCTTTGTCCGCGTCAGCCCGCCAGTCACACAAATTCTCAGACGAATTTCACATCCATGTGGCTGGTAACGTATGCGAGGTGCATGGCAGAGAACGGGACATGACACGGAGCACGGCACAGACGCCAGCGCTATACTTTACTAGCTCTGCCACACTAAGTGCCCGCTGTCTCTATGGAAAGCTGATGTGAAGACTGCCGTGCTGCCGGTGCTGGGCCGGCGAGGGCCTCTCCGCCACGTTTGGGCGAGGATTACTACGGCAGCAGGCACCACCGGAGCTCCGCCGCATCCCCCTGCAGCCTCGCTGCCTGAAACCCCCCGGCCAGGTCAGGGGGTGACCGCCGGCCTAGGCGCGGCTGCCCCCGGGCCGCGGGGCTGGCTTCCCGTGTTTACTGCCCGAGCAGGGGCTGTGCGGATGCACTGCTGCCTCCCTCAACTTCTCCGCTCGCCGTGTTTTGGCCTCTGAATGAAACCCGCCCAACTGGACTGAGTAAGTTAGCGGGGAGCAGCGCGGGGGCCGGCCGGGGCTGGGGCCCAGCGGGGCCGTGCCCGCCGCCCCTACCCCGCCGCGGCCGTTACCCCGCGGCGCTGCCCAGGGCAGGCGTAGTTTACTCTCGCAGCCCTCTCCGGGCGGCCAATGGATAACGGCTGCCGGCGCTGTGGCCGACGTGGCTCCGCGCTTCCCTCGGCGCTGGGGGCCGGTGGCCAGCGCCCCCGCTACCTGCCCCGCTCCGCCACCGCCGGCTCCTCTAACACTGTGCAGAGCAGCGCGACGATCTTTGTGTGAGTGTGTGCGATGAGTGTGTGCGCCAGCGGCTCCCTAGCGGGCCGCGGGTGTAACGGCGCCGCTGAGTGGCTGGCGAGCCCGTCCCTCAGCGCGCCGGCCAATGGCGGGCCGGCTTATATCCCGGGGAGTGTTGTGGCGCTGCCCGGGTTGCATGGCTCTGTGTGGAGCCGCGTTCCGCGGGCGCCGAGGCGGAGAGGCTCCGCTGCGCGCCGCGCCTCGCTCCGGCCCAGCGGCGCGCTGCCCGCTCGCCCGCCGGCCCCGCCGAGGTGAGTGCGCGCTGCCCGCCGCCCCTCGCCGGGCGGCAGGGGAGGGACGGAGACGGGCAGCGGCAGGCAGGGAGAGGGGTGCCCTCGCCCCACACTTTCCCCTCCGTGCCCCAGCGGCGGAGCAGCCCCCCCGGATCCCCCAGCGTGGCGGCGGCGGCGGGGAGGGAGGCGCGGAGCTTCCCCTGACCTGCGCCGCGGCTGCCGCGGCTCCCAGTCACTTTTCCTCCCTCTCATCAGCCCTGCCTTCGTTTGAAAGTTTGGGCAGGGGAGAACGGGTGGTTTGGTGCGGCCAGCCCTCTGCCCGGCCGGGAGGGCAGGGGTGACCGGGAGTGTTTTACCGGGGCTGGGGGGCGAGGTGAATTGCAATGCAGCGCAGTACATTTGAAAATAATAATAATAAAACACCCAGAAGAAGCAGGCGGCAGGGGTAGGCCAGCCAGTGCCAGGCTGCGTTTGAAACCAGGCACCTCTCGCCGCCACAGAGAGAGAGGCAAGAGCAGCAGCAGCGGCGGCGGAGGAAGGGGAAGGAGGGCGAGGAGGAGGGATGGCCATCGGCCGCCGCTCGGTGTGTGCCTCCGGGGGGGACTTGACAGGGAAATCGCGGCAGGCAGAAACGAAACTTCATCCCGAGGGGCGGCGAGGGCGAGGCGCGGGGGAGAGTGCGCCGATCGGTATCGGCTGCCGCCGGCCTGGAGGGGCTCCGCGCCGCCGCCGGGGAAGGGGAGCGGGAGGTGGGGGATATAAAACCGGAGAAGGCGAGGGAGCCGATCCGGCAGCCGCACGGGGCGGGTAGCGGGGGGAGTGGGAGGAAAAATCCCGGCGCCGACCCCGACAACAACAGCGGCCGGGCTCGGCCGGAGAGTTGGGCTGTGCGTTTTCCGGTAGTCATCGGCGATGCACCCGGGGCGGCGACAGCGGCGGCCCCGGTGGGCAGTGGCGGGGGCTGGGGGGACAGAGGCGGGCGGCCTTGCCGGGGTTTCGCGTGGATGTGGGATTATGTTGTGTCAATAAGTTTAAGGTGGAGAGGGAGAAAGGGAGGCGGGCGGGGGCCGGGGTGGGGAGGCGG
>VWYH01002725.1:0-12083 GCA_013399365.1 Pampusana beccarii
TCTGGGTAAACAGCCACAGAGACTTCCACTAGGCTTCGAGTTGAACACATCTGTCTCCGCACCAAAATAAATGGGCAGTTAGCCCCAGTGTGCTAAAGTGAAGCACTCGCATGTTTCGGGGGGAAGGATTGCCTGGCAGAATTTGTCAGGAACTCATTTGTCCCTCTGTGATGGCTGCAATGGTCTTGTTGGGTGACTGTGGGCAATATTTCTGACATGGGCTGTCCCTTGTCTCTTATGCTGGTCTGCTTCACGTGTCTTTTTCTTGGTGTTATGTCGGGAGCATACCTCAGTTAGCAGTACTACTTTTATTCTTTTATCGTTACTGTTGTATCATTATTTGTTTTCTTTTGTTAGCACTACGGCTCTCAGTAAAAGGCCAGTTTTGTCCTGTCCCGGTGGAGGAGCAGGGTGATGGGTGCGGGACCTCCACCAGCAGCACCCGCTGCTCAGCTCCCTGCACCGACCCAGGGACCCCAACTCTGGGTCATGCTGGGGAGCAGCAGCAGAGCTCAGGGAAAAGCAAGGGCAGGGCAGCCACAGAGCATGCAGAGCACGGGATGAGACCATTGCCAGCTTCGAGTCAAACCAAAGTAGAAAGCATGAATGAAATTAAATAATGAACGTCTGATAAATTGCAACATAAAATGCTTTGCTAAGTTTCATGTAGGTCACCAGATTGATTTTTTGATTGCTCTGATTTTTTTTATTTTTAGTTGCTCTGTAGTTTTCAGCAAGAGAATGGCTTTGTTAGAAAATGTTTCACTAGCTCTTGCAGCAATTGCAAACCAATTTGTCTGTCCTCTTGATTTTTCCTACTGAACTTCAATATGAGTGAAAATTCCCTCAAGTCTTTCTGAATGAACAATATTTACAGATAAGAAAAATTTACTTTTTCCCCTCTCTCTTTCTCCAATTCTAACCTTTTTAATTGAGAGAAGTCTCTGATGACTGCTAAACATTTATTGAATGGGAACTCTGGTGATTTTGTCAACTTTCAGCTGAAAGAGCATAAATCATTAGAATCAATTCAAAAATGGTAAAAATAAATCCTAAAAAGGATGCTGATTTTTTTCTGTGCTTATGACAGTTCCACCATTTTTTTTCTATTTGTGTACAATTTTTTTTCAAAGGAAACATGAAGAAAAATTATTACTACTTTTTTCCAGTCGCAGGTTGGCCTCAAACTTGTAGGTATCCCTAATAGAATCAAATGAGAAGTAAACTTGGAAATAAGAAGGAAGGGGGAAATAATTATCAGAGAAAATATTAACACACTGTTAATTTATCAAGCCCTAAATATCATAAATAGTCTCAATATGCTAACAAAAATGAGTAGAATACAGTCAGTTGATACAGTTTCAAGAGCCAGCGATGGCAGTGTGAGTTAGAAATTGTTTTGAATCTGCAGAATCACTAACTTTATTCTAAAGTCTTGGGGTAAAGTCCTGGCTTCCTTGTAGTCACTAGAACCTTTGCCATTGATTTGCTAGTATTGGCGCATCACCCTTCAAAAATTATCAATAAAATGAAACATTAGGTAGCTATTCCTTTGAAGATGTAGTCTAACTGTTGTAGAGACATCCCATTAAATGAATATTCCCTTGAATACTCTGTTTGGTAAATGAATAATTAAAAGCTTCGGTTGGAAATAGCCAGAGCCTGAGTAAATAATACATTATTTGTAGTGATTTTGGCAAATGGCTATTAACATGTGAGTAGTAATGGACTGAAGGACTGACCAAGCTGTGAAATACAGAGGGAGCAGTGAAGAGTCTTCTCTGGATCCTGAGCTGAGTGACAAGTGTTGGGCTGTGCACCATCATAGCTGTGCCAAGGTCCATCTTGAACTTGCTCTTTGGGCGTTTCCTATACTTTTTAGTGCACTGAATATTTTGCGTCCCATTTGGGCAACTCATAACCACTGTGAATATTCTTTCTCTCTAAACACGTCTGTTCATTGGGTTTTCTTCTGCATATAAATGCATTCTCTGGCCATTTTGAAGGATGTGCCTGCTACACTGTTTCATTAAACTGCTGCGTTATCGGGTAATTGTTTAAACATAATGCCACAGCACTATCAAAAGGAAAGGTGAACTAATGGCATTTGCAAATGTCAGGGATTGTCTTAACACTTTTATTATAGTTTATAAAAAGTAGGTTCAGGGCATTTCATGGCAATTATTTCCACAGAAATTGGTTATTTATATAAATTGCTAATTATCTGAATATGACAGTACTGAAAACCCTGCTGATGAGTTATTTGATAAGTGTAGCTTATGGTGGCCACCTACAGGTGGGAGAGAGAAAGAACATATAGAATAATTGCAATTTGAAGGAATGCAGTGCAAATGAGTTGTATATAACCTACACATTTATTTCCCTGGACTGTTTGCAAATGCAGATTATATATATATAAATATAAAGTATTTTTATCAATGGTACCAGGCAGCATACACATTATCCAGAAAATGTCTTAAGAAAGAATTATGTTTTCTGGGGTTTTTTTGTTTGTTTTGTTTTATTTTTTCCCCGGACCAATTCCCTTATGTAATGCTTTTTCACCCAAGTCTGGTATTTGCTGTCATTGGCTTATTTTGTCATTAGCTTTATTATTTTTAAACATATTCAGGGTCAGTATTATCAGTCTGAATTGATTCATCTCAGNTATTACAAGTGAGTATGCAGCCCAGTATTTAAGGCTCCTGAGACTGTTGTTTTGTTGTTGTGGTTGTTTTTTTTTTCCCCATTGGTGGATCACTGGGATCAAGAAGATCTGAATTGTTTCTGCTAGGAACTTCCAAAGCTACTGGGTTGCTTGAAGCTTAGTGCCAGGCTTCTCCTTGAAGAAGGCATTAAGTTTGGCTCTCAAGCCTCAATCTAGTGCACGTTTTTGGTGCTTGAAAGGATCGAGTCCCCTGGGGACTCTAAGGACTTACGAGGTCTTAACAAAACATGTGTCTTATGGCATTGGTAAAGGGCTTTTTACTTTCAAAGGAAAAACAAACAATCAAAAAACAAGTAGGTATAATACCTCTCATCAGTGTGTCGTCAGTATGCTGTCCTCAGAGGAAAAGGCAGCTCTGGGTATCTGCACTGATCAGGGAGAGGCATTTGATTGACACATGTTCTGCTTCTCTATTGTGTTTTGCCTATTGGATTTCCTTGACTGCAGTCTNGGGACTTTTACATCGTATATTTATTTAATTGTTTAGATCTTTATATAATAGCAAGTATTTGTTTCATAATTAGTAAGAGACTTGAAAAAGTAGTTTTCAACATAGAGTAGCATGTCATCTCCACCAGCTATTTTTCTCTCTGTCTTTCATTTCCAAATCTCACTCCCTGCTTGAGGTCTGGATAAATGGACTTTGTGTATTAAATCTCATTATTTTACAACAAGGTAAATGATAGCCACATCTAGCATCTGGTAGCTGCTGTAATGCTGCTATCAAGAGAATACCATATCAGCAGTTTTTCCCAGCTATGGGTGCATAACTAGTGGAATTACAGGTCCCAACATGTCAAAGTATGTGGTAGATGGTTAATTTTTAGCATGTGAACTGTCTTTCAAATGTGTGCTGGATTTGGACCTCAGCTTCTTAAATACCAGTGGATTTATCTGACAACATTCTGCAAATTCCCACTACTACTTACAGCTCTCTTAAAATTTGGCATTAAATCTCCTTTATTTCAACCTTTTAAAAACTCCTTCTGTACAAATCTCTGTAATGGGATTTATTAACTTCCTGTGGTACTCATATGGAAATGGAAGAAAATAGACACTCTAGATCACATTAAATGTTAGTTTGCTTTGGTTTTTAATTTTTATTTGCCTTTTTGTTTTAATAGCTTGGCATCTCTATTATTTGTATTCTTTCTTTTTTTGGCTTTAATCTGGAAGGTTGTTTCACTATTTCGTTAGACAGTAGGATCTCTATTACAAGTAAATCACATTGTATTCCAGACCAGCAGCTTTTATTACAGAAGGGGAAGCATCTGAACTGTTGATCAAGAAATGCACAGGAGAATGGCTGCACCTTCTGATGTGCTTGTTCCGTATTCTGTAGACTAAAGAAAAAAATGCTGTGATGAATAGTGACACCTCAGTCAACCCTCTGATTGTCATTAGAGCCATTTATTTACTCTCATCAGAAGCACTCCTGAAATGTTTTTAAATTCATTTGGGTGAATTATAGATGAATGGAATGCTTTTGCGATCATACCAATTTATCTCTAATTTACTAATCACCAAATGTAAGTAATAACTCATATTATGAATATCAAGTGCAGCTAGTAGTAAAAAGTACCTGTGTTCCATAATAAATTCTAAGTCTCATTGCAATCTCTGCTAGGCTTCATCAAATCATATGCTTGATTTCTTTGGGCTGAATGAAGGCCTTTCTGATTACCTATTGTGCTGAAACCTTAAATAAACTGTCATTTGCTCCTTTACTGACCATTGTACAGAGACAGTCATTTAAGTGAGAAGGTGGCTAATTTAATCAGACTGAAGAAAGGAACAATTCTATTTTGAAAATATTTTCTTGTGGAACTCTTTGCTACAAGGTCAAGGGCCTATAAGGCTTAAAACTGACTGAATGCAAACTCTTAGAGTTACATTGGGGTTAGAAGAATATAAACCCACATGCCTCAAGGCAGATGTCAGTTTTTAACTCATGCAGATTGGGAAGAAATTTCCCTCTAGCCACATGATTTCAGAGTTACCAGCATCTGTATTCCTTCACCTTTCTGAAAAATAACTACCTTGTCACAGTGAGATTCTGGAGCAGCTGTGTCAGTGCCTGAAAGCAATCTAGCAAGTCTGATGCTTACCTGTAGGCTCAATTTCAGACACTGAATATTTGAAGAATTTCATGAACTAGTGTTTTTCAATGAGATTGTTTTCAATGGTTTTGGCTGTGTAGTGTGTGTCTTGGTGTGTATGCCCTCCAAAAGGCTTTATAAATAAATCTGTGAAGGCAAACAGCATGGTTCCTTTTTTGTTTTTTTTTTTTTTTTTTTTTTTTTTTTTTTTTTTNTGAAGAATTTCATGAACTAGTGTCTCAAGTCTTTCTCTAAGACTGGACCATCGGTTCTGTTGTAATATTTGCTCTTTGGACACTAGCATTCATACTCTTTCATAGGATCATTCTGTTCCTTTCAAAGGCGTTACAATCGATCTAGCTCAAATGATGGCAAAGAGTGTCCTGTGGAAAGTTCCTACTCAGCTCCACCTCCCTGCTGTGATCTCTTCTGGTGTGATCTTAGATTCTTTAAGGCAGCTTTGGTGAGATTTCACATTTTTATGTACCAGGCTCTAGTTTTCACCAAAACACACATCTTGGGTTAGGCCATCCATTTCTGCAAATTAAAGTTTATATGCTGAAAATATTATATCTCTAAACTAGCAAGAAGTATCTATGTAAAGCCTGCGAGCAGCCCTGATCCCTAACATGGGTGTGGAAGAACATCCTATGTGTCTTGATGGCAGGTGGAAGAGTCTAATCAGATGGTGAGTCTTCTGTTTTTTGCTCATGTGCAGAGATCNCGGTTGTCCTGTTTTAAGCAAAACATGACGGGTTTTGCAACCTGACCTTGTGTGGGGTCATTCTCCTCATTGACCATTCCAGCTAGACCGCAGAGGTCTTAGCTGATGCACAAGCGAGGCAGAGGCTCTTTCCAGAGAGCAGAATCCTGAGCCGACAGTAGGTCCTTCATGGAGACCAGTAAAGCTCTGCCTGGGAGGAAGCACGGATGAGGACACTGGAGAGAAGGTAGATGCTGCGCTCTGTGAGACCAGGGTTGCTTGAAAAAGGCAAATTATCCTTTACTAAAGACTTCCATAAATTAATAATCCAGCCAGCAGACTGCAGTACTTCTGTCTCAGAAAGGGTAGAGAATGAATGGCAAGACAGCTTTATTGGGCTGAAGAATAAATTTGTCTGAAGGAGATGAGTATGGTGGTCAGACATGTAAACAGGGGTGTGGCGATGCAGCAGCTACTGTTTCTGCATGGTCTCTTTTCCCACACCTCCTAATTTTAGTTTCTTCTTCCTATTGCTTTGTTCATTGCACTGCTTTTATTTCTTTCTTCTCTTTCAGTTATTTGCTCTTGCAGAAAGTCGAAGCTTTAAAGGTTATTAAAACACCCATGGAGGCTGTTCAGAAGCATTTCATGTCATGATAGTTCTCCAAGTTACCCAAAACAGTATGGGGGAAAAAGAAAAAAAGTACTGGCACTTCCTTTTATAGGTTGACAGCCAGCCATTTCTTCTGGGAGCAATGTATCCCTCCCTTATACTCCTATATTGCTACCCAATCACAAAATAAAATTATCCTAAAGGCTCTTTAAATTAAGTAAAAAAAAATAAGAGTGTGGGAGTTATCTAGAGAACTCCCAGCCAACTTAAAAAATAAATAACTCAGAGTGTCAGCTGTCTATGCTATCCATCATTTAATGAGCAGCATCTGTATGCGTATTTTAAATATTTGCATACCATCAATAGGATGTAGCCAAAGCAGATGCATTGCAGACAGAGTGTATTGAAATTTTAATCATAATTCCTCTAAATTGTAGCTGGGAGTTGTCTGACTCAACCTCCATATACCATTTGAAAATTCAAGCTCCAGTCTTGGAGATACAACCACGGATGAACGTACTCTATTCTTTCGAGCTTCTGACTATTGTGTTAACAGTTAAAAGGTGCTTACTTGAAGGATTATCTGAATCTACAAACATCCAAAGGGGAAACATATTAAATAATATATGAAATGTCAAGTGCAGTAAAATGGTGGTTTTAAACAATTTTTAGTCAGACGTAAGTACATGAGATGTTCACTCCCACTTGGACAATATCTGTGTTCAAAAAATCAACCTGATTCTTTATGTAGAAACATACATCTCTTTGTTTACAGCGTTCTGTATGGTAAAGTATTGCTTTCTGTCTCGGACATGGTTAGTCTTTGTTTTGAGCATCAGCTAAAATGTTCAAGCCAGTTTTGCAATGTTTATCCAAATGTTTCTGCAATTTTATTTATTTCAGCCAAAGTCATGATCTTTACAAGTATTGATACCACTTGAAACCTGCTTGGTGTGTTGGTAGCCTCTGTATCTCAGAATTAGGTGTTAGTTCCTGATGTTTCTACCATGAGAAATGTGCAGATTACATCAGGATGTGTTCTGACGTTGCTTGCAAAATGTTCTGGTTTTCTGCAGGAAATGCTATTAGGCCCATTGCCCTCTGTGCAGTGTCTGCCATAGCCCGTGCTCTCCCAGGATTTCCCATCTTAGCAACTGGAGGCATCGATTCTGCTGAAAGTGGGCTCCAGTTTCTGCACAGCGGGGCTTCAGTTTTACAGGTACCTTTTCTTTCCTTAAAACATTAAAGTTAAAATAGCTGTAACTAAAACCATAATGTACCTTCCTTCCAAACACTAGAATAGTGGGGGGTTTATACCACTGAAAGGAATTCTCATGTTTTTAGTTTCATGCTTCTTGCTAAGAGACATTCATTTCAGATGAAGGAGGAGAAGTTGCCAAAAGATGGCTTTGGGTGTCACAATACCAATCTGAGAAAAGGCTAGCCATGAATATGTTATGGTCTTTCATCTCTAATCTATGGGATTTAAACTTTCAATATCTCTCCTTTGTCATACAACCAAGGTTAACACAGGGTTAAGACTGACCTATCTGATCTTCCTTTCCTCTTATTTTTTATTTTTGTCTTCTGCAAGCAGCCTTTTCAAGAGGAGAGAGATTTCGAAGAGGACCGCTTTGGTCCCGCTGGGAGCCAGTTTAAAGTAACTCTTGTTCATCCAGGCATCTGCGTCCCTCAGGATGTTTATTGGGACAGGAGGTGCAGAGCTGCACCTCCTGCATATGGTGCTGGCTTTGTGGCCTATTGCACTGGAGGGAGGTGTCGCATCACATGCAGTAGTTGAGGCTGTTTACGTTGCCTGATGGGTTCTTCTGAGGTCCTGGCCAGGCTGGCATGGTTAGTTAGTCCCTCATGGAAGGAAGCCTTGGAGACCTTTTTTTGTGGGCATCAGAAACTGGCTGGAAATCAGCCCATTTGCTGCTCATGTCAGGGCACCATTGCAGCATGTATGTTAGAATGGCTGATAAGGAGCAGGTGGTGGGTATGTTATAGTATTCCATTGTATATTATTACATTCTGGTAGATACTCATCCCCTTTACCTGTAGTTTCCATCGTAGGCAAGAGCAGCTGTGGATATCGGCTTCGTGTCACTCTGTGGGATGACTGGGGTGGTTTCATTCCCGCAATTCACTTTGACATTAAAATTAGATTCAGTGTGTCCATCCTTTCTGCACAGCTATGGTGACTGCTGAAATTAGTCATTTGTTTGCTGTGTTTCAGAAAAAAATCTAGGCCAATTTAGTGGTTTGGTTTTGTTTGGGTTCTTAATGCACATCAAAGTTAGTATCTCTGGGAGCTGAAGTTGAAGGCTATTGCTTTTTAAAAAACTTACTGTGTTCTTTGGGTTTATTAATACCATTTCCTATTGTTTTAACTAGTTTGTATTAGAAACTGTGTAGCTGTTTATATAGACTGTGTAGCTGTTTATTTCTCTTCTTTTGTGTTGGTTTACCCCAACGGTAATGGGAAATTCTGAAACATAATTTAATGCAGACATCCCAGCCAATGCTTAAGAGAAAGAATATTGGATTTACAAAACATTAATTATTGTTTTCCCTTTAGTAATAATCAAATTTTCTTGAAGTGGCTTCCAGAAATGACTTGGATCTATATTGGTCTTCTGCACTTTATAGAAGGATTTGTCTTTCCAACACATTTTTCCTGGAGATGGTGGAAAAAAAACCCTCTTTTCTTGTCCTTAACCAGTTTAACTTGAACTTAATTTAAATCTTTAGAACTGATTTTAAACTTCTCTGGATCAAACCTACCCTAAGTTTGAGTGGCTTATTTCTGTTTCACTAAAGTAGGGAAGTAATTTAAACTAATCTGAGATAAATGGATTCTAAAGCTGCTGTGTAGGTAAGGGTCTAAACTAGTTCAGTTACACTTATTTAAAAATAAGCCTTTAAGAAACTTCCTGTAAGATTGCGAGTACAGGCTATATGTCTTTTCCTCATCTTGGGAAAGGCAAATGGAAGAGAGAGGGAAACAAGTTATCTCAATAGACAGTCTTACAAGAAATACACTTGACCAGGACTAGAGTGAAACTTTTAATTGCTGTTCATGCAAGATACATTGTGATAGACAGAAGATGACAGCCTCATCTGCATAGGTCATCTTTGTAACCTAATTAGGATTATGAGAATCATTGCCGTTCTTCTCCTTCTTAACAATGTCATACAAATAGCCGACTAATATACTTTTCCCTGAATCCCAGTCTCTCTCGCACAGGTCCTTGGTACCAAATGCCCATGTTGTTCCTTCTTCAAGAGTCAAAATCTCTGTTGCTTATTTTAACAGCTTTGATGGCTCAGTTCTGCTTTCTCAGTACTAAAATACTGAGCAAGTACAGAATTTTGAGATAGGATCAAATAAAGTGATCTACTGAATGATGCAGTATATTAAGATTCACTGTGTAGCAATTCCTCAAGTTAAGTAGCTGGAGGCTGGGGTGTACAGGGAGAATCATATATGCGTCTCCTAGCCTTATCTTAAGTACCTGCTTTGGACACTGTTGGCGGTGGTGCTGAATAGACATTTGGATTGACACAATACCACACATTTTGTGATCTATCTTCACGTTTCCAAAAGCACGAGGACACATTATGACTGACCCTGAGGCAGAAAGCGAGCAGCCCAGGCTTTGTCACTGCTGGACTGAGCCTGCGCTTGCTGTGCTGGGAGCAGCTTCTGCCACTGCCAGCGCCGCCCTGTGACACAGAATTGCGTGTGGATGTTTCCTCTCTAGCAGGATGTTGAAAGGGTAGAGCATGTCAGTTCATCCAGCGTTAAATGTGGTCTAGTGCCACTAAGAAGCACAGGTTGTATTGATCCGTTCGTGACGTCCAGCAAGAGCACCTGGAGAGCAGCACTTGCATGGCCATTGGGCTTCCCCTTGCTTTGCCAAGACACGAGTCCTGTGTCTTCTCTGCCGTGAGAAGGTGATGTTCATGGGCTAAGATAACACAAAGGCTTTGTGCGAGTTGATTTAATTGCAATGTGGCATATGTCTTAGAGAAGGGGTTTATGAAAAATAAATGTACCTCCCTTAAAAGCAAGATCAGGTTTTCCTCTGCAGCTGTTTCACCTGCAATCAGTTCTCCATTAATTTTTCTAATTGCATTTATTTTTAAGACATAGAGATTTATCTTCCATTTACAAAATCATCATACACAGGAATGCAAGGTCGTAAGCCATATTTTGATAAATACTATAACCACCTCAAGTGGTATTAAGCAAATATATTAAGGAATGGTTTAGGGAGAGAGTTTCAGTATTCAAAGTGTGTTCTATCCCCTCCTTTAGAAGATGGAGGGCAACATCTTAGTGTCATTACTGGCAAAAAGTTTGTGTGTAAGAAAATTTTGCAGCAGATACAGAAAACAAACTGGATCATTGTAGTCAGTAGTAGCTGGGATTAAAATTTTACACGGCAACTTAACAGAGCATTCTTCTACTTTATGGACTTCAGAAACAGTTGCAAAAAGAATCCACTTGTTTTTAAATTTTTCGTTAAAAATGCCAAAGCATTTCAATCATACTTCAGCTGATTCCATAGCACTATACTTTTTTTTGTAACATACCCAAATCTACCAATCCTTTTTCAGTACAGGCATGAAATTGAAAAAAACTAATTATTTGTGAAGATAAACCTGCACTTATTTCATACCGAAAGCTCCAGAAATGTCTAGCTGCACCTTTCTGAGGTACAGTTCATTACTATAGGATTCCAGTAAGGATGAAGTATTTTTTTTAAGTAAGCTTTTTTTAAAACTCTAATTTATCAAAATAAGATGTATATCAGATTTATTTTGCATCTTTTGCACCATATCTATGATTTACCATGTCACATTGATGGTTTGTTAGATTTTTGGAAGGCTTTGAAAGAGACATACATTTTTCAAAGTCACATCGCTGTAGGAAATTAAAAATTGAGACAATTATAGAAAATTCGAGTGGAAAGAGAAAATGCATTATAGAAAAAGCAATAATAGCTTAAAAATATTAAAGTAAAAATCACTTCACAGTAGCCTGTATGATTCAATTGTAGATCAATATTGTGTAGTTAATGCATTAGCAGTAGAGCATTAATTTGCAATTACCGCAGGTGATCTGATCCTCTGTGTTCTGTCCACTGACATAAATGACCTTTTGTTGAAAGAGATTCTGTAGTCATTATTTCTAGCAGATGAAGGAAAAAAAAAAGATAGAACAAAGGGGTATTTTCTGAAGTATACCTGTTTCACAGTAGAGTTTCTTAACATTATATTCTGGTATGGAATACTTCTGTTAATCCTGAATATTGGTCATTAATGTGTAAAAAATATGCATTCCTTTTCAAACAAATGTATTTTCTTACAAAGTGTGGAGGCCACACATGTCCCCTGTTGCTCCAACGTGGATGTCTGTAAGGCTGTCTACACAGCAACGATTCANGAACAAAGGGGTATTTTCTGAAGTATACTTGTTTCAAAGTAGAGTTTCTTAACACCATATTCTGGTATGGAATACTTTTGTTAATCCTGAATATAGGTCATTAATGTGTAAAAAAATATGCGTTCCTTTTCGAACAAATTTATTTTCTTACAAAGCGTGGAGGCCACGCACGTCCCCTGTTGCTCCAATGCGGATGTCTGCAAGGCTCTCTACACAGCAACGATTCAAACCCCACCCGTATAATCCTACTTCCAGCAGGGCAGCTCATAGCTTTGCCCAGAGCCCTGCTTCAGACCCCCATCTCCAGCCTTCCTTGCCCTGGAGGGGATGCGGCACTTTGCAGTCCTGTTCCTGCTGTGTCGTATTCAGCCCTTGCACCGTGACCCTCCTGGAAGTATGGCAGACCTTGATAGGAAAGCAATAGTGAAGGTTTTTTGCCTCTTCAGGATGAAATCTCCCTCTAACACAGAACACGCTTGTTTTTG
>VWYH01002726.1:0-13245 GCA_013399365.1 Pampusana beccarii
GCTTTGTTATCAAGCAATACCTCTTACTCTTTGAAATTGAAAACAATAGCAGAGAAATAAAAGTAAAGAAAAACACGACCAAAATTAACTCTACAAATCCAGAGGATACAGGTAAGTATTTGTGAGTCTCTTGAAATGCTTAAATGAAAAACACTGTAAGCCTTAAAAATACAGTTGAATTGTAGCCCCACTTACAAAGAAAGAGTGACATTTCTGATGCAAAATATTAGACCATGCTGAGTGAAATATATTACACACTTGTTCCAGGCTGAATATCCGTAAATACTGTTTATCCTTTACCTTGTTTGGATATTTTTGTGCACTCAAATTAAAAGGGGAGAAAAAAAATATCAAGACAAAGACAAACATCAGGTATTCAATATTTTTCTATCAGCCGCTTGGTTTCATTTAGTGTTAATGCATATATGCTTTGGTGCTTACAAAGAGAGTTCCAAGGAACACTGGGTGTTATTAGATTGATAACCAACTCATATCCCCAGCAGGTGGCTCATAAATACTTAAACATATGCAGAATATTTGGGAGAAGATAGTCTTCATTTGTCGTTTTAGGTTGTACTAACGTGATTTTCTCTTTCAAACAGAACTAAATAGATGTGTCAGAAGGGGTAAAATTCTTAATGGAAGAGAACACAAATAGTTTCCTACCTGCTGGTAAGGTTAGAGATGTCACAGGTTGTTGTCATTACCATGGAACAGAGAGTTCTTTGTCATTTCAAATGCATTTTCATATCCACAGGTAGTCAGATAAGTGACCATTACAACGTGTAGCAAAAGGACAAACAGATGGGATGCAGCTCATTCGTTTTTGCCTCTCCTGTGTGCTTCTATTGTTTTCTAAGTTTGCAGTCGTCTATTGGATGCATGACTGGACTGGTTCACTCTTTTCTTCACTGAAAAGACAATTCTACATGCAACAAGCATCACGTCTTTTAGAAAGCTACTTCCTCCAAATTTAAACAAACTCTGTATTCATTTGGATATTTGAGATCATATCTGCCTGGCACACTAGCAGTGCAGGCACTGTTCTGTCAGAGGCTGAGGCAAAATTAAAAGTGAGATTTGAACAAAATAAAACAAACAACCCACCCCACAAACACCAACTTTGCTGATGTTTCTCAAAAACTATTGTTTTTAAGCAAGACAAAAAAAAATAGAATTAGATTAGAATTTAGTATGTGAAACTATGATATAATCCAGAAATTTATAACACTGACACATCATACTAGAGTATTATCGATCATGAGTTATGATGTGATCAAGGGAAGTGACCTGATGCATCATTCAAAATATTTTAAAGGAAATCCATCATGTTCAGTAAATCACTGCTAATAAAAAAATAATTCCTTGCAAACTTACATTTTCAGCCATTGAATATGATTTTAGTCAATTTTTAAATGCAATTTATTCAATATGCCTCATATATACATAGCCATATATATAGCTCGAACAGGTAAAGTGCAGTGACCTTTGTAGCATCCAGCATAAGACTGCAAATAATCCATCTCTTCACACATCTGCTTACAAAATTATAGACCAGGGAAGTCAGCGGAGTGCACAGTTCATACTTATGGTTGTTGCTGCCTAAGGACAGACAAAAGCATCTCTAACTAGACAACTGGGTTCCTTTAGGCACTAGCAGCATGTCTTCATTTAGTTTCATTTCAGTAAGTGAGCTTTCAACAGTGACTGCAGTGCAAGGTTGTAATTACGTCTCAGGAGTGGAAAGACACTGATGCCCAGATTCTGCAAAGACTTAGGCATGTGCTTGGCTTTCTGTGCTATAAGAAAACTCATTCATCTCCATGAAAACACTGCTCCTTTTGTACACAAATACATGTTTAATTCCTTGCTGGACTGGGGTGCAGTTGGAATTTTATTTCAGCCATTTAACTGTGCAAACTTGCCAAATTTGATCAAATTTTATCAGTCCAGTAAAAATGAAAAATAGTTGTCACCCCGGATGAAACTAGACTAAAGCTATGAGCCCCTCTCTGGTCTTCGCCCAGTGATAATTCTAGGCCAGAATGAGAGTTTTCATACCACTCAAAGACAGATCAATAGACTAACATTGACATTGGCACAGTTGGCCAGAGAAAGGCCTACTGCACTGTATTTATTGGCATCAAGGTTTGATATGCTCAGCTGTTACCAGGGGCCCACACTGAAGCTGCCATGACAGAGTACACAGCGGTGGACACAGAATAAGCAACCTGTTAGACCTGCACCAAGTGACAGAAGGAGTAGAAGAGTAGGCTGCACAAAGGGACACACGGTTTTAAACCATATAGGACTCATTATTCCTAGCCCAATTTGGTGAATGAGAGTGCCCCATTAATGGAGCAAAACAGTCCATCTTTCAAACAAAGCAGCAGATTTCTCAGATGTGAGGTTATCAGGGCAGCAAACTGGCAACAATTGTATTTTGTCTGTGCCAGAGCCTTCTGCCACTGTGACACAACGAGAAGCAGCAACATTTGTGAGCTTGAAGTAACAATGTCAGCCTCTTCCTGTACCAATCAAGGGCTCTTGCAGAACTACCTCTTCTGTCCCAAATCACCTATCCACCTTCCTTTTCCTTTAGGCAAATGACTCAGTGGCAAGTACCTGGGAGGCTTCCAAGCATGTGGAGCAAGGGGAGAATCTTGGGCACCAAAACATTTATTGGAAGAAGTAAGAAACTGCAGTATGGTCTTATGACCCTTTAGCTTATGGCACTTCCACAGACTCAGAAAAGTGCTCATATTTCAAATAAAATCAGACCATCCAGTCAATCACTTTGATTCTCACTGCTGAGCTTCTGCCTGGGCTTTTGCTGCACACGCACTGCACATCTGCACAGGCACCACGCACACCCCCCAGCCTTCCCACAAAGGCAGATTACTTGATCCTCCTGTGAGGAAACAGTTTCATCCCTAGGTTTTAGGACCTTTTTTGTTACATCTGAAGAGCAGTGGTCAGCGGCCTGGATTCCTCTATGCCAATACTAAGTACTCTGGAGGAAATAGGAAGAAATTTATGGAAAACTTTCTCTTAAGGAAACTTGAGAATTTCCTCACATCAGCAGCTGACTTCTACCTTCAGACATAGATGCCTCTTCATATGGACTGCCCAGGTATGACACTGTAATCACTGTTTTGTAAGTGTGCCTGCTGTTGAAAGAACTCAAATATAACATCATAGCCACACGTGAGAGAATATGCTACTAATCAAATGTTTCACTGAAGGTGAATGTATAAGCAGTCTGATGTACACAAGATCTTTTTAATCAATTCTTTAGAGGCACCAAACTTTTAAAAACTATGGTAGTTTTGAAATAGAAATTGCCTAGCAGTGGCCCTGAAGTTGCAGCTGGGACACTTATGTCTAATGCCTTATTAGTATACAGCAACGTAGGTAAATTGGAAGCATTATTCTAACTTCTGTGGTACACTGCGCTATCATTATGGTCACATATAGAGGTCACTTAAAAAGTTCTGTTTTCACTCATTATAATTTGCTGGGGAAGATTATACAAGGTGGAGGTGGGGAGGGTGATGAAATTTTTGATAATTCGCCTCTCCAAGTAGATCACTTATTTTGTTAATTCAGAACACATATCTTACAACTGCTTGAATTATAAGTGCACAAGAAAAGGATAATTGCTCCTGTTTCTCTTTGCTACACCGTCATCTACCATTATCCACACTAACCTTTTAATTTTCTACTTATTATTAGAGATAAGTAAAGTTATACAACACAATAACAAAAGAGCAAGCAAGGTAGTTACAAAGCGTAAGCAATTTAGGGGACAGCTATTGCAGCACTACACTGTACTAAAGTCACAGACGTGAATTTAATATTCACACAAAGAAACCTATGAAATGAAAAACTCAATGTAAAAACCTTAGCAGACCCCTATCTGTAGTTACTAGTAGACTATCTTTGCACACACATCCTCTTTCGCAATGTCTCTAAGTTGTTGTTTTTTTCCTCCTTTCATTATGTTATTTCATCCAGGCTACAAGGAAAAGAGCTGAAGCTGTTAAAACATTCTCATGGCTTTTAAGATGCTGTTGTTTTCTGTTTTACCTATCACTACTTATAAGTAGAAAGTTATTTTATGCTGGTCATGTAGAATACATCTCCATTGCACATTTCCTCTTTTTCCTAGCTAATAACCTGGAGTAGAGATTTAAGTTAAATGGTTCTACACCTTGACCTCCATCTTGATGTGAACCATAGGTGGCAGAGACTGTATTAGAGTTGTCTCTGGGGTGTTATGCAAAAGACTTTAGTGCTCATATAGTAAAGAAAATTGTGCTTTAGTGCTAGCCTGCTGAGTATGCATTATAATTCTCTATTTTCAGCAAGGTGTTTTATGGGATTCAACGCTTCCAGATGCCATATATTTGGTAGGAGGTAGCATTAAATTTTTCATGTAAGGTTCATTAGCAAGGTTTACATGTTAAACAAATTTTTTTCTTGTACTTTATACAGAAGTATACTAAAGGGTTGACAGAAAAATCTAAATATCTTTGTGGAGTTTTTTTTGGTTGCTTGTTTTGTGGTTGTTCATTTGTTTTTTGTTTGGGTTTTTTGTTGTTGTTGTTTGGTTGGGGTTTGTTTTGTCTTGTTTTTTAAGAAATTGCCTAAACAGTATGATTCAACATAGATAAGAAATATATCACAAAGGAAAACACTGCCTCTTATTACCATACAGACTGCATAAAACCAGTAAAATCTGCTGAAACCTTTTCTCTTTTACTCAAAATCAATCTGGTGGTATTGTTCCAGACTCTTATACAGCAATCAAAGACATAACTTTAAAATAATGGATTGTGGAACTGGAGTTATTCTTGATAAAAGAGAAACCCTTGTTAAGAGCAGAAACTTGTCATGTGAGGCAGAACTCATCATGCCCAATGTTACCTCATTATAACTCATTCTTTCAGTCTGACACTGGGGAAAAAAAAGACATGCCCTTCCTTCTAATAATTTAACTTCAGTCTGTCATTACATCTCACCAAACCAAAGCACAAGGTCTTTGGGGCAGGGATCGTGTCTGGGGATGTACCAATACTGACCTCAGAACCATGGAACCAACAGTTCAGGTTGAGATATTTTAAGACATTCTGAAATACATGATACAGATGCTTTCTAGATCTATCTGTCTAATCTCCATGTATGTGGTCTTTGTGTACATATATATATACACACATACACAGAATAAACATGTCTGTATATGCGCAAATACATATCAAAGTACACCCATGAGCAGGAATCCCACTGAACAGCCATCCGAAATCATGATTAGTTGAAAAACTGTCATCAGTAGCATTTCAAATTTGCGAAGAGACTTTTACTGAATTATAGTTTAGTATCTCTTTGTGTCTTTTAGTCTCTAGCTGTTAATGTACTGATGAAAGTTTAAAATTTCATATATGCCATCCATACAACAGAGCTGTTAATGCTCTGTCAGAGAACAAGCGCTTCTACTCTGCTTGCTCTGGCATTCCTTCTTTTTTCAGCTACTTCTGATTCCTTTTATGGTGGAATTCAAACCAGGAAAAACTCAGTTTGCTTAGGATAACGTTGATCTTACCCAGCCATGAGAAAAACAACTTTGTTTTTGCTCTTAAACTGAAGAATGTAACATCAAGCAAGTTAAAGAAATAAAGAGTATTCATTTTTTATTTCTTTTGTAAGCCAAAATTAGAGCTTCCTGCCTTTCATATATTTTCATGCTTTTTTTAAAAAAAGATAAAACATTATTAAAATGAGTTGCACATATATATAATATTCCATTAGAAAACTGCACTGAATAGTTTTATTTGCATGTGCTATTTACAATCTACATGTACCAATGCCCTTTCCAGTTCATTTAACACACATNTAAACATGTCTGTATATGCGCAAATACATATCAAAGTACACCCATGAGCAGGAATCCCACTGAACAGCCATCCGAAATCATGATTAGTTGAAAAACTGTCATCAGTAGCATTTCAAATTTGCGAAGAGACTTTTACTGAATTATAGTTTAGTATCTCTTTGTGTCTTTTAGTCTCTAGCTGTTAATGTACTGATGAAAGTTTAAAATTTCATATATGCCATCCATACAACAGAGCTGTTAATGCTCTGTCAGAGAACAAGCGCTTCTACTCTGCTTGCTCTGGCATTCCTTCTTTTTTCAGCTACTTCTGATTCCTTTTATGGTGGAATTCAAACCAGGAAAAACTCAGTTTGCTTAGGATAACGTTGATCTTACCCAGCCATGAGAAAAACAACTTTGTTTTTGCTCTTAAACTGAAGAATGTAACATCAAGCAAGTTAAAGAAATAAAGAGTATTCATTTTTTATTTCTTTTGTAAGCCAAAATTAGAGCTTCCTGCCTTTCATATATTTTCATGCTTTTTTTAAAAAAAGATAAAACATTATTAAAATGAGTTGCACATATATATAATATTCCATTAGAAAACTGCACTGAATAGTTTTATTTGCATGTGCTATTTACAATCTACATGTACCAATGCCCTTTCCAGTTCATTTAACACACATTTAGATAGGAGGAAAAAACACTACAACAGGATGGTGTATTTGAGAACTTACCAACCCACCTAACCTAGCAGAGCAGAGCAAATGCAGGAGTCTACGCCAAAATGGTTTAAGCTGAGAATGTAACAGAAGTAAAAAGACTCAGAGGTATTTAAAAAAAAAAAAAGAGAGAGACAGACAGAGAGGGCAAAAAAAAAGCGCAGAGTTGTTTTAGACACCAATGATACATTTATTCAGCTACAGTATTGTATTTTCATTTTTCCTTTGATGCAATGATCCCCATCATGCATTACCATGACCCATGACTCTAGCAGTCTGATCATAATGAAATGGGCTTATGAACCACTGATACAGAATACTGAATAGTCATCACCATCCTTCACCAATCCATGCCACAAAATTAATTTGGTTTAGATGTTCTTAATTCTTCTTGTGTTCATATGATTCATATTTCCAAGGAACCTACCTACCTAATCTTCCCTCTTCCTCTTCATTATTTTCCTCCTCTCAATTATCATTGTTGCCTCAAACTTTCCCTACTTTGTCCTGTGTGTTCCAGCAATATATTAACTCAAGTTCTCTTTTTAAGTGTGATTGCTAGTCCAGAACATTTGCATGGTTTATATCTAACTCAGCCACTTCCTGGTACATGCCTTTCAGATGTTTTATGTACCATTAAAATACCATACTATCCTATTAACTTTGTCTGAGTGCACCAGTTTTTCAAACTACATTCCACATGAATGGCAGTTTTTGCTGTCTTCTCACTAACTCTACAAGTAAGAATGTCCCTCACTGTCCCAGAACAACTGCATCTTGGGGTTCGGCTCAAGCATGCACTTCAATATTACATTATCACATTACACTGTAATGCAGATGTCATATCAAGAGGGGAAAAGAATAATTAAAAACCTTATGCACTACAATTAGTAGTAGATGAAAATTAAGGGAATCTCAAAAACTGTGATGGGGAACACTGAATCCCAGCCAGTTTAAGATTATCTTTCAACATGTCCTACTCACAAGTCACCCCAATCTGGGGAGAGAGGGAGAAGAGACATTTATGCAGATGTATGCCAGTGATCTGAATGAAGCAACAGAGTAACTGAAAATGCCAGGTTTAGAAACAGGGAACACTAATCATGATTGAGATATAAAAATCACTTTTAACTGTTTCATTAAAATCATTGCAAATGCTACACATAACAATTTACTATAGTTAGCTAAGACCCTGCAAAGCTGTGTCCTTAATAAATGAGGTTCATCTGTAGTAAATGGCTTGGTACAACACTGGCATCTCTAATCAAATTTGGGACAGATGAGTTCCATAGATTCAGTTTATTTCATTAATTTACAACTGCTTAGTGCTCATGGTAGATGGTCAAATGATATTATTTGTGACAACACTAAGTAAAATAAGCAAAAGAAAATGAGGCACATGATGTATTACAAGGATAAATCATACTACAAAATGTAGGGAGATGAAAGCCTACAGCAGCAACACTTAACACACTTCATTTGATTCCCATCCGTCAGCTTCAGTGCCAGTGTCTCAAAAAAGTATGTAAAGGTAAATGAACACCAAAATATGATTTACAGCACTTGAAAAAGCATCACACAGAAATAAATCAAAATTCTAGAGTTATTTTAGGCCAAGTTTTTTCAGAATATGGGACCTTATAATAATATACTGCTAGTGTAAAAGCATCACAGTACAAAACCAGACTTAAAAAAAAACCAACTTCATCCATAGCTGTCTGCCTACATAAGGACCTGGGGTTGCTTTTTTTTTTTTTTTTTTTTAATTTTTTTTTTTTTTTTTTTTAATGTCAGCTATATTTATTCCATCCTAAAGAGGACTCACAAACACCTACAGTTTAAACTGTGGCTCATGATGCTGCCTGCCTTTTCACTTGCCTCAGTCTTCACAAACAAATGGTCCACTCCATTTTTTATTTTTTTTCTTAGTTTCAAGGTAGCCTTCTGAAGGGCTCACAAGCTGAATGCCTGTGGGTCATAGCACAGATGGGGTGCAGGTGGGGAGACTGTGCCAGCTAGGGAGCTTTCTCAGCCCTTGCCAGCTCCTCTGTAGCATGTGGGTTGGCTCTCTCTTGTTCAACACCACCTCGTGCCAGATGGAGCTAGTTGACAAGCTGGTCCACTGTATGTTGTGCACAGGGCTACCACTGTGAGGAAAAAGCTGGGGTACTGCTTGCTAAAGGGTGAGGTACGCGATCAGGAACTGTGGTAATGCTAACAAGGCAAGAGACCTGTGTAAAACACAGGACCTGACAGATCTCAGCATACAGAAAACGGAATTTCCAACAGACTGCCTATCCTGGAGCAAACTCAGCTGCTGGAAAGAGACCGGTGTGGCAGCACACTGCAGGCCAGAAGGTAGCAGGCAGTTCCCAGACCATTCCTGCAGTGGCCTGTCCGTCCTCTGCCTTGCAAGTGACACCAGAGCAACAGGCCACACTGTTGCCCTAGAAGAGTGCTTGTACATTTGCTCTACAACCCATCTTCTCCGTCTTTTCTGACACCTTTTATGAGCCACTGTTGGGACATACTAGCCTAATTAAACGCAGAAAAGCTTCAGTAACACCACCAGGTCTAAAAGAAATCTTAGGGGAAAGCACAAACAACTAGACACATATTGCAGGCTTGAACTACGTGAAGCAGCAAAAAGAGAAAATGAGCCTTCACATGCCACACTGTATCCAGGTCAATCCTATCTAGACTATTCCCAAGCAGCTACACTATATACAGTTCTTGGACTAGTAATATTTCACAGGAATATCAGCATTCATTATTACACAAAGATTAAAGTGTTGATTGTTTTTACTTTCAATACTCAGAGCTCTTTCTCAAGGTTAACCAATCCATGGCTGAAGCTTGAATGTTTGATTTCCTTTTTTCTTAATTGCATGTAGAAGCAACACATTGGAATGATTTTTGACCACCTACTGCTATATCTCATCAGATTTATATCCAGTACTTTTATTAACAGGCTAAAAAACAGCAGCAAAGAAAAGCTTTGATGATGATAACAATAATAATTAAAAAAAAAAAACAAACAAAACCACGCACACCCTAAACCTTATATCATTCTCAGAAAGATGTTTTCCTGGTGTTTGCTTCACAAATACTTTTTACGTTACTGAAACTTAAATCATAATGCTGTTGCAAGTAGGGATGAAACATTAACATATCTAGGGTACTAGAGTTCTATGAAGTTAAGATTATACATTTCAAAGGTTTAAAAAGGTGTTTGTATAAGAGTAGCAACCTCTATGGAAAACAAGTTTGAGAAAGAAAACACCAGTTGGATTTTCATTCTATTATCATTGAAACAGCATGGGGCTTTTTTTGTTAACGACTGAATAAATCAAAATTTCAGATTTACATTCAAAACATTTTCTCCTAGTTATTCCATGTTGGATACAAAATTGAACAGCAGCTGAAGAAATAACTCACTTCACAACAAAACGTAGAGTCTGCAGATTTGAACTGGTCAGGCATCTGGACCAGCTGATCGTTGTAGCTCCCTTCCAACTAAAATATTCTATTTATTCATATTAGCTGAATTATGTCCCAGGAAAAAAAAAAAACAAACTAAAATAAATGCAATTTGATTTATCATTACAGAAACAATAAGAAGAACCTGGAAGATTGCCGATGTTCTTCTTATTGAGGTGGGAAAGATGAGAAGGGTGATCCAGGGAGTTATAAACTCATGACCCTCATTTAAGTACCTAGGAGAATTGTTGAGAAAGTCGTTGTCAATGTCATTATAAAGTACCTGAGGTGCAAACCAGCATAGCTTTCTGTAAGTGTAGACTTTGTCTAATGTATTAGAATTCTTTGAAAAAGTCGAAATAGCAAATAACGGGAGATTTACTGTAAATTAAGCAGTTTATGATGGAACAGCACTTAGCTTTATTATGGTGAAATAAGGGTAAGTTTTACAAAATAAAGAATTACGGAATGAATCTTACAGCTTTTGGCATGAAAGCTATTAATTATCATTTGGGGTCTGAATGCACACTTAACCTCTTCCCTTGCCCTCCTGCCGCACAGCAGGCAGTCTCCACACTGTGTGGTTGAGCCATTAGGTTTATCTTCTGTCTTTATAACCTAGACAGCTTCCCACGATCTTCCTCTAGCAGAAATGCAGTGTCTTCCTGCTCACTATGAATTTGGAGCAAGCCTTAATACAGGACCTCTCCCACCAGCAATAGCTCTATTAGGTTTTTAAAGAACTGGGCATGAAAACCAAACCACCAAAACACCACGCCAGCACCACACACAGATATAAATACAAATGTAAAGCTCATGGCTCATGAGAGAATCTTTTCTAGTGCTTGTCACACGCTGGTATCACTTCCTACCTGCCTAAAATTTTTGCAAATAAAATACTTGATGCCTAGGATTCAGTATTCCTGCCGACAACTGAACTGGAAATTAAATGTTGTATCCAAGAGAAATTATCTATATAAACACAAGGACTAGTAGAAGTAATTATGTAGTTGGTTAAACTTAGAGAATGCAAAAAAAACTCCTGCGGTGGTTAATGCAATCTGCACTAAGCATCTGACAAACACCTGCAGGCCAAAGCTCTTGGAACCTGATTCTCAGCCCCTCCATAGCTTTTGTGGTTATTCACACCTGCAGGAGGCAGGTGTAAAGCCGGTGTTCAGATCTGGCAGTGTTTATATCCACACAGCACAGCTGTGAATGTTGACAGAAATCAGCTCAAAGCACTGTCTCATCCCTGCTCATCTTTTAGTTCAACATGCTACTTTAAGACTGGAAAGCTGCAAAAGTCATCAACTCCATTGCCTTTAAACTCAATGTACGTAAAAAGTTATATATAAGAATATATTTTATTAGTTATTATATGTTTTAATAGTTATATTTTATTAATTATATATAATAATATATTTTAATATCTGACTTAATAAAATCTGTAATTAAATAAATGAGGATTATAAATGTTTTGATGCTTTAGATAAAAATGTGACCTGATCGATAGATGTAAAAGACTTGTTCATTTTATTCTCAGAGAAAGCATCTGGGGTTCATAAAAGCATTGGTAACACATGGCCTCACTAGAGCTTCCAACAGAAAATTCTGGTGGAGGAGAGCTATTTCCTCATTTTAAATATCACCACAATTTACAAATAATCTTTACAGCCCAAATAAAGCAGGCAAATTCTGATATATTTTAACTTAGTGCATTAATAATCTGAATGATACTCAAAAGCATGAGACTGACACCAGCAGCACCAGAAAGGCTGGCAGAGCCCCAGGTGTGATCCTGCCTTGGTGCTTCCCTGGGGCTGCCTTCGCAGGAATGAGGCTGGGAGGCCAAGCTACCCATGTGCTCCTGCTGTCACCAGGATGGGATGAAGTTGGAGGTTGGCCATGAGATTTCATGCTCCCCTGCAACTCCTTGGCATCTCAAGTTACACCTACATATGACAGCAAGCAGTGGGGAGAGGAGGAAGGAGCAGCAAACCAGCAAAGCTCACCTGAAACCCTGCAAGTTTCAGCATCAGGAGCTGGGGGTGTGGAGTTGCGTGCAAGCAGAGAAGCCCTCTGCTCGGAGCCATACAAACCACCGAACTTAAATTGATGGCACCTTCAAGAAGAAGGACGAATCCTAAACAAACCACAGGCTGAGCCAATAACTCATGCATTTATCTTTATCAAAATATTTATCTCTGTCAATTCAGAAATTTTTGCTCACACTTCAGTACAGTAACTGTTTTATTCATTGCTGCTGTCAGATAACTGTCACCTATAGCTTGCTCATAAGCAGCTGTGCACCAGAATTCAATATTCAAAATTCAAAGTCACATGACACCTGCCCATCCTCAGCATGGAAGAACATAAGTCTTTACACAAATTAACGGTAGGGACCGTCTAGCTGCAATAAGGAAGGAAAAACCAAAACCAAAACACACACAGACAAAAAAAAAACCCCATACACCAAAAACACACACACACACACAAAACACACACAGGTGTTCCTATAAGTGGGAGAGCAGGGTACAATGTAAGGAAAAGAGAGTTAAAAATGAACAGTAAATAAAATATTCATTAATTCTACTCATGATTTTGGAGGGGAGGAAGGGAACAGGCTATTTGAAAATAAAGACATCAGAAGAAGCTGTTATTGACCTCAAGGGATGGAGAAGAAAGCAGATCAGGAAATGTTTACATAGATAAGGGAGGTATGTAAAATGGCTGGTCTATTGCCCATGAGAGGTTTCAATTACTTCTCCAATCTGCACAATAGTGGGATTACAAAGAAAACATTCATTTTTCCTGGAGTTGGGACAGAGCAAACAGGTTTCAAAAGCCATTCTGGAGTTAGTGTAAGGAATTAAACCAAATAATATGGGCAAACATCTATAGTTCGATGTTGAGAACAAAGTCTCAAATATACATGGGTAAAACCCTCTCAAACCAAACAGTACCTAAGTAGTAAAACTTTAATAAATAAAAATATAATAAATACTTTTGCAGATTAAGTATTCTAAAACAATCTACAGGTCGAGTTTACTTTTCAGATCAGTGAAATTGGGTGCACTTCAGTTACATGTTAGTGTATAACTTGCACTTTGCTGTCATTTGTACTCATCCCTGATATAGATTTTTTCTTAAATGAGATAAAACACATTG